>JAKWIX010000197.1:0-249834 GCA_027704785.1 Solanum chmielewskii | reverse complement strand
AAAACTCCTGAAGTTAGGCCTTTATCTCCCTTAACTCAGTTGTTCTATAAGGTGGAATGGAGAAGGACGAGTACTCAACTCCAGGTCAATACAAAAATCAATATCTCTATCTGGTGGCATTCCAGGCAAGTCTGCAGGAAACACATCTAGAAACTCACGAACTATCAAAACAGACTCGATCGAAGGCACTTTGGAAGTCTCATCCCTAAGATGTTCCAAGAAATCTAAACAACCCTTACATACCGACCTCTTAGTACTAAGAAAAGAGATAATACGAACTAGTCACCGTCCCACGCTAGCGAATCTGTCCCAGGCTTTGCCAAGGTAACAATCTTACCATTACAATCTAAGATAGTAAAATTTGGAGAAAGCCAAATCATACCCATAATTACATCAAAATCAACCATGTCTAGAATAATTAAATCTACATAAGTATTGCTTCCTAGAAAAGTCACAAGGCAAGACCTATACACCTTCTCAACTATCACAGACTCACCCACAGGAATAGAGACACGAATAAGCATGTCAAGCAAATCACAATGTAAATCAAGACCAGTAGCGAATGAGGAAGACACATATGAAAATGTTGATCCAGGATCAACTAATACATAAACCATGCAATCACAGACCAGAAGAGTACTTGTGATAACAACATTAGATGTCTCTGCCTCACACCTCCCGAGGAAAGCATAACAATGGGCCCTATCACCTATCTGTTCATTGCCCCTACCAAGTTGTGCTACATTAGTTCCAACCAGCCCACCACCCCAACTAAACTGGTGACCACCATTACCTTGGCCACCACGTCCTCTAGAATGACGGCCTCTACCATGACCACCTCTACCTCTAACTACTAAGGATCAATAACTCTGCCTTAGACAATATTTCCTAATATGTCCAGCCTCTCCAAATCCATAACAAGTCCTGTAGTCAAGTGTAGGTCTCTTTGAAGAGGAAGAAGTTAGGAGATAACCTCAAAACTCAGAAAAAGGATGACTGGTCTGCGCTGGACCCTCAGCTGAAGCCTGCAATGAGGATTGAATAGGAAGGGCTGGATAACCCCATGAACTTGGGCCTATAGAGTTAGAACCACTAAACTCACCTTCCTCACGGAACTTCTTAAATGTCGACATCTTGGTGAAGTCGTCCGGCTTCACCCCCTATACCTCTATCACGAAATCAACCACTTTCTGAAATGATTTTGCTGTAGCAGCTACCTATAAGGCTAAAATATGCAAATCTGACCTCAATGCTTTCAAAAAGCGGTGAATCTGCTCTTGTGGACTGAACAAAGCTGAGTGGCATACTTGGATGATGCACGAAATTTGGCCTCATAAGCAGCAACAAACATCCTTCCTTGCTCTAGGCTCAGGAACTCATCTCTCCTCATATCCCTCAAAGTATTGGGTATATACGTCTCCATTAATAAGCTACAAAATGATGCAAAAGTCATAGATGGCGCCTTTGCTAGTTAAAACTCAACATAAGACTGCCACAACATTTTGGCATTCTCCAAAAACTGGTAGGTCACAAACACAACACCGAATTGTTCTACTATGTCCATCTTATGTAGCAGCTCAGGACAATCAACCACGAAATCATACGCATCTTCAAATACAACACCCCTGAAGACTGGAGGTTTCAACTTAAAGAACTTAATGAAAAGGTCATGCTGGTCACATGCCATCATAGACCCTGTAGAGGAAATGTGCGTATTTCCAAGGATGCATCCATGCGGGGAGACACAACAATTACATGTTAAACTCCTTGATCTTGAGGTGCTGGTGCAGAAAACACTGGGGTATCAAGCCTTGATCAGATAACCCGCTAAGATAGGTGAGAACCTAATTATTCATCTCTGAGTAGGCTGGGGTGGTAGTTCCTTCTCTTGAATATGCTCATCTTCCCCTTCTTCAGCCTCTCTAACTACCTCATCAGCCGGTGGAGGAGTCACCGCTCTATCCCTAGATGGACCAGGTGTTTGTCTTCTGCCTCTTGTGGGCCTCCTCCGTGACCTCTACGATGAACTCTTTCCACTGCTCCTTCTTGAGTGAAAACCCCAATTATTGGCTCAGACGCACCCTGTCTTGCCGGTGTTCGTGTTGACACATGATGCTCTAATTCTAACCATCTGCGAAATAGAGTGGGAAGGTCAAATACGAATTTGTATCACCTAGATACCAATTGGATCCAAGTTATAGCACGAAAGAAAGAGAAATATGAGTTTTCCTAAAGTCATATATCCTCTCAAAGAAAAGTAAAGGTTTTCCTGTACCGTAATGCAAGACTCTACTCTTTTTGTCCTTGTGTGATGAGATCATCTAACCTAAGACTCTGATACCAAGTTTCTCACGACCCAAATCGAGTCATCAGTGAGACCCACACTTAACCTCCTAGGTTGGCGAACCAAGAAATTCAAACCCCAACATATACCAATAAGTCAACTATGAAAAACAAAATTTTGCGGAAGCTCCAAAACTTATTAATGTATCATTTCCCACAACCTGAAAGTCATTACATCAAGGACATCTAACCTCAAAATACTGTCTAAGAATATTGAAAATACCGAAATAAGTAAATTAGATGGTCCATGTCCAAATTTAAGGACATCATGACATAAATGAGAGAATCCAGCACGAGCTAGAAATAACAGCTCACCCTGAACTCTGATGTGCTGGAGAATGGCTAGAGCTGAGGGCAAGTCGAAATCAATGGTACACTTGCTGCACTCCACAAAAGAACAACAAAGAAAATAGAAGTGGGGGTCAGTACAGGGACCACGTACTGAGCAGGTATCATTGGTCAACCAAAATAGAAACCAATATATATTGAATAATAATATGAAATCAACTATAATACTCAACAGGTGGCAAGCAACAAACAACATGAAGGAGTGATAACAACACCACAGTAAGTACACAATCGATCACAATATCAAGCACACTTTTGAGGACTCATGCCTCCACACCATACTCATTTGGAAAATGGGCTCTTTGAGATTGAGTATATTAAGTTAATTCAATATTTCTTTCCTTGAATGTTATTGTATCGGAACGTGAAACTCCGATCCCATATACCGTGTTAGAACATGACACTCTGATCCAATTATCTCATTAATTTATTTCATCAAACCTTCTTTATTCAAAGCGTTATTTTAGTAGAGAGGGTTCAAGATTTATAATTCAACAGTCGCAGAATTTTAGGCCAAGCACAAACCACACATTCAAGACATACAACCACACAATCAAGACACACTACCTCACATTGAAGTACATATGAAACTTCACAATACCACTAAATACATATCAATCTCTATTGAGTGTTTGTCTATAATATATAAATTAATCATAACTTACCTCCAACGAAGAATTGAAGTCAAGTAACTCCTCCTCCAATGCCCTTCCTTTTCTTATTGCCTCTGAACCGTTCCAATCTATCAATTTTATATATATATATATATATATGTTTGTATATGTATGTATGTATATATATATGTATGTATGTATGTATGTATGTATGTATGTATGTATATATAAGGAGTAAGTTAACAAGTTCATAAAAACACTCTTATTATATGTCTATCCTAGACCCAAAACTCACAAAATCCCATAATCAACTTTCTAAAGTTTAAACCTTTTGGGTAAGTCTCAATTCTTCCTATTAGCATATCCTTGATGAAATTTAAATCATTTGATACACCAAATATTTAAATACATATTTTAATATATCAAAATATAATTTATAACGTGAGAACTAGATAATTTAATATATTAGGATGAAACGAGTAGTCACAAAACCAACGGCATACGGACTAACAACCACACTATTACACGTAAAGCATTATACATGTGATATGCGGAAACATGCCAAAATATTGTATCCTTATTTCCTACTAACATTAGCACTAGATTTTTATATTAATTCTTAGGCAATCATTAGGTATTAGAAAGAGAAAAGACATAAATACACCATCAAAGTTGTCCATATTTGCATAAAGACACCTAAACTTTTGAAGTGTCCTATCACTCCACTAAACAACTATATATCATTGTAAATTGGCCATTTTTATCCATGAACTTATCTGGGTTGTTTACACGCACGTTAGGTACGTCATGGGCCATTTTTCCTTTTTATTTACCAGTTTAAAACAGCCACATGTCATTTTCTTTCTTTAATATTAATTATTTAATCAATTTTTTTATCTACCCCAATTTAAACTCAAAAATAGCCGTTGGTAGCCCTAAAATTTTGATTTCCATGGCAAGAACAATATATTGGTGCTCTTTTTTTGACGACTTCATCATCTTCCTCAAGAAAATAAGGTAGGAATTCGTCTTTTCTCTTTTAATTTCCAGAAGAAACGTTAATTTGATGTTTTTTATGGTTGAATTTCTTATCAATTTTGTAGTTAGTTTTTGATTGAAAATGTCAAATGCACTGTTGAATCGTATTTGTAATGATGAGAATGATCCAATGTTGCGAGTGAAACTGCGATGCAAACATGGTAACTTACTATCAATGCAAACTTCATGGTCGGAGCATAACCTAGCTCAAAGATTTTGGTCTTGTCTACGCTATCGTGTATGTTTACTAATTCTTTGATGGAGATCTTTTGTTTATGTATTTTTCTTTAATTTGTGTTTTGCGTATTTTAGATGGAGGGATCAAGAAGAAGTTGATATACGATCCAAGTACGTTTTTTTGAGATTAACAAAGAGAATTAAGGAGTTGGAAGAAGTATTGACATCTTATGAAAGTCGTGTTGAAAGTAACCAAGTCATGATAAAGGAGAAAAAGAAGGGCAAATGTTGTAACTTGAAGCTAATCATCTTGATCATTATTGTGTGTTTTCTATATTTAAGTCTAACCAAGAATGTGAAGGATGGAAGTTGTAGGTGTGTGCAACCAAAATTGCCATAGACATGTTTAGTTACATTCAAATTTTTGAAATTGTAGGTGTGTGTACCTAGAAGCTAATTGTCTTGATGTTGCTTGTTGTAGGTGTGTGTAACTTGAAGGATATAATTTGTTGAATGTTTAAGTTATTGTTGTTCTTTGTTGTCAAAATTTTTATGATTTGAACAATTAGTTAATGTATTTGGTTCTCTAATCTATATTATCGTGGCAACCATTTGAGAAACTTCACAAATATGTCAATTACAATTAAAAAGGCAATAACAAATCTGACAAAAAAAAAGACTTCATAATCGAGTTTCATTCCAACCATTCAAGTTTGTTTGGTTACACCCAAAACTGAGTTTGTTTCCAATTAAAAACAACACAAATATATGCATAGTTAAATTTTGTTTGTCAAAATGAAGAATACAACATCAAAATGACCAACTTCCATGGCACACAAGTTTTTCTACTTGAAGTTGTTTGACCTTGGCTATAAGCAGCATTAGCAGAAGCTACAGACCTAGTTTGGATAACCTTTTCAGCCCTCATTCTTTACAGGTTGCTACTGGTAATAGTTGTCTTCCCCTTCCATTTGAATCCACGTACTAGTGTGTAGACAGTATCACCAGTGACAACATCATACCTCTTTGTAACTTTTGTACCAATATTGATGACTCTTTAACTTGGCAATCTAGGCTGCTTAGTCAAATAAATACACAATTAAATATTAGAAAATTAGGTTTGCAATGACAATTTTAAGCTTGCATTGATAGTTGTAAACTTACATTGAGAGTTGTAAATCCATCTTCAGCTTGGTATATGTCAACACCTACCATTCTTGGCCTTTTAAAAGGTCTTGTTTGTCCTCCACTAGTGTCCTCATGTTCTACTTGTCTCTTCCCTCTTCCTAGGCCTCCTCTGCTGCAGTTTGCTTCAAAACTAGTTTGACTATGTTGAGTCATTCCTCTTCCTCTACTTAGTCCTTCATTCACATTTCTTTCTTGAGCCAGTTCTCTCCCTGATCCTTCTCCTCTATCTGTACCTCTACCTCTACCTCTACCATATACAGTCTGTATTTTGAAATCAAAATATTAAAGCATATCTATATTATCTAACAATGATATAATAATTAGATATATTACCTCTGTGTTTGTAACATTTCCATGTGATTGAGCTGGAACACCTCTACCACTTGCTCTTCCTCTTGTTGCTCTTCCTGTGCCTTTTCCTCTACCACTTTCAGTAGCATGTATATTAATATATCAATACATATACATCTGCGTATAACATACATTTGAGAGTAAGAAATAAAAGTACCTGTGTATGAGAAGATGGTTCAGATGACTGACTTGGACCAGTACTTCTTTCCTGAGAACATGGTTTAGTTGATTGACTTGGATAAACTTGGTTTCTTGTAGGACATCCTGTTTTATTGTGTCCTTGTGTGCCACATTTGCTACAAGTCATTACAACACCTCTTTTGCTCAACTTTCCAGTTTTTCTGCTTTCATTGCTTCCTTTCTTCTAACCTTACCTGGTCTTCCAGGCAACTTTCTGATCTTTGGTGGCTTTACAATTGGATTAGTTAAGGTTGGCCACATTTTCATGTTTTTCATTGGTTGAATAAAATGGGTATATGTGCTGAGGTAGGTTTCCTTGCTATAACAACTAGCCACATAATGGATTGGTTCCAAGTTTTTGTAATGAAGGGCAGCAACACCATGAGGACAAGGAATTCCCCTGAGCTGCAAAAATCTTCAACTACACCTCCTATTAACAATGTCCACAGTGTGTGTAAATCCATGGTGTTAAATCTCAGAACCTCTTTCTCCATTCCAAGTCAAGTTACATTGCAATGACTTTTGAATGTTTTCTAGCAAAATCTTCAAAGACATATGAGATATATCAGTGATCCAACTGTTTTAGAACTCTCTCAAATCACCAATTCTTTTCATCTTCTTCACCCTTATCTCCTCAAGCATTGTAATGATGGTTTTATACCTTGCAGACACTATCCAAGCATTAAAGCTTTCTGCCATATTTTTGTCCACAACATCACATTTGCTATATTCTTCAAAATACTTCTTGCACCATGTATTCAAATTGTACCATAAAAGATTATCCAAACCTTCTTGTCCTAATTTCCTCATTGTCTCTATATTGTCCTTCATCTCAGCTTCAAATGTGGATTTAGCAATCCTCCAAAACACTCTTCTTCTTTCAACTCCTTTCCAATTTTTGACCAATTTGCAAGAACATGTCTTGCACATTTTCTTTGTTCAACAACTGGCAATAAAGTATCCAAAGAAATTTATACTCCCTAACAAGCCAACATAACAGAAAAAGAATAAATTAAAGTGCAAAACTCAACAACAATAAAATAGTAAGATGGATATCAATAATTACTTTTTGCATATCACTAATGATGGATTGTTGATGCCGTTCTCCAAGTTCAATATCATTCTTCACTAGTTCAAGAAACCATGTCCAGGTATACTGATTCTCAACCTCAACAACTGCCCAAGCAATAGGGAGCATTTGGTTGTTTCCATCTCTACAAACTGCCACTAACAACTGGGCTTTACACACACCTTTGAGAAAACACCCATCAAAACCAATCAACCTCCTAGCACCTCCAAAAAATCTTTCTTTAAAGCATTGAAGCAAACATAAAATCCTTCAAAAATTTTCTGCCCAGTTTCAGAATCTTCTCCAACCTTCACTAAACAAGTACTACCTGGATTACTCCTTAATATTTCATCTCTATAATCAAAAATCCTACCATACTCCACAATGTGATCACCCATGATCTCTTGTAACACTCTAGTCCTAGCTCTTCTCACTGTTGTCCTACCAACATTAATATCCAACTCCTTTTTAATAATGTCCTGCAACAAGACAATGCAAATGTTTGGCTGTTGAGTTATTTTTTCTTTGTATTTGGTGCCAAAAAGTTTGAGTTGCACAGGTAGTTATGAGTTGATGTCAAACATGTATGGATAGGTTGTATGTTTTAACAATGAAATCTCCACTAGTTCTATCCTTACTTGCACACAACAACCAAGGACAACTCTCTTTACAACAACTCACTCTAACTCTGCCAGGCTCATTTACATATTTTTAAATTTGAATATGTTCTTGGATTGCATATCTTGTCATTGCCACTCTAAATTCTTCAACAGTTCCAAAAACCAGTCCTAATTCCCAAACAATCTTTTCAGCAGTTGTATCAAACACAACACTATTTGGGGTTTTCTTTCTCCTAACAGGTTTATGCATTACTTGATCAACCTCTTCACTATCTATTTCAAAGTTAGGAACTTCATCACTTAGATAATAAGGTTCATCACCTCCTAGCTTACCAACTATGCTTTCCCTAATACCATTATTTGTCTCATCATACCCTATATCTGGACCTTTCTCATTAACATTAATCTGATCTGAAGTAGTTCCCCTACTTCGCCTATGTGACCTTTTGAAATGCCTCTTGGTTGCCCTTATATATACATACTCTTGAAGAATATCACTGTCAACTTCAGTATCTTCACTAGTATCCCCTTCAGATCCTGATTCATCTTCCACTTCATTATCAGTTGGATCATCATCTATTATAGGATAATCAGATGAAGGAGGATGCACAATAGAAGGAGATGGAGGAGGCACAGTAGAAGACTGAGCTTCAAATGGAGTGCTTGAAGTTTCAGAAGGACCATTTGTAGGGATGGAAGGAAAAGTAGAAGCATGAGGCTGATTAGGGTTAGAAGTCTCATTAAAAGATTCCTCACCTACCCCACTTTCAGTCACATGGGGGACAAACTCCAATTAAGGTGGGGCCTGATTAGATTCACTAACACCATGAAAAACATACACCTCCACTGTATCCCCATAATTTATCATATTGAAAAGGTCAAATATAACCTTATCATTATCAACAAGGACCAATAACCCATCCCACTTGATGAAAAAATCACAATCTATTGTATATCCTAGTTCCTTTATGTAGCCCCTCAACTCAAATTAAGACACCCTATCAACATCTACATCTAGGAATTCTGTCACATGCCCCCGAATATATTTAGGTGGTGGATCAAATTCTATTCCCCCCCCCCCCCATGATACCATCTTAAAGTGATCATAGTAAAAGCCATCCTGAAAAAGCATGTAACAGCAACAAACACAATTCAAACACACATTTCAATAACTAACTCTAACAAGTTGTACACAAGAAACATAATCACTAACAAACAACAACAACAGAAACACTAACGAACAAAAGTACAAAAAAGCACTAACATTTAGCTCTAACAGTACTAATAGAACAAAAACACTAACAATAGCAGTTGATAATGTACATATTGAAGTCTACAAATGTATAAGAGACAAATAATAAGATTCGAACTAAGTTGATAACATCTAACCCTAACCTAAAACACAATCACAAAATCCTAATCACTAACAGTCGCACTAAGTCAATAACACAATACCCTACACTAACTAAGTCGATTACCCAACATATTCAAAAATATCCTAACAATGGCAACTGTAAGAGGTTGATCCTAACACTTCTACACTATAATGATCTATAAAATCAGAATAATCGAAAAAAGTGAAGATTTTAGAACCCTAACATGTTAGACCTTTAATCTCCAAGAATCTTCACAAATATACATCAACAACGATCAACAATGATCAACAACGAGATTGTCAACAACAAAACTAACGTCAACAACAACACTGTGTATTTCGTTTGAATTTAGGGAAAAGTTGAGAAATGAAATGAAAAGGAAGGAGTTCACGAATTTTATTCAAAAAAAGGGGTCGGGTCGGGTTACCTCAAGAGTGAGCAACACGCGCACTACATAGACGATGGAATGGGTAAAAATGGCCAATTTACAATGATATATAGTTGTTTAGTGGGGTGATAGGTGATACGCTCAAACTTACTTCTCAAATAAGAAGTAAAGCGGTCGTGTCAAGTAAATAACCCAACTAGTGAGGTTGGGATCGTTCCCACGAGGAAAATAGTATAGACTTAACTTCAATATTTTATTACTTTTGTTTAGTTAATTACTTCCTTGGAAATTAAAAACAATAAAAGGGGGGTTTCTATTTCTAAATGAATGAAAATAACTACCTAAATTGAAAGAGACACTTAACAGCTTTAAATATTGGATTTTAATCAATTAATCATAGTAACTAGGGTTTACGTGTTCCACACAGGTTCATAACTTGATAATTCTAACTATAACAATTCTTTCCTAGTATCTTGCATGCAAAGTGATAAGTTATGTATTTCTAAATCCTTGGTCCGGCATCTAGAAAATCTCACTCCACACCTTGGTCCGACTACGTGTGTTGCTATCCTAACCCTTATCTTTACCTCATATTAAACATCGTATTCGATATTTGACTAAGTTATTACCTCGTACCAATCAATACTAGCCTATTAGATAGTATACACTAAATCTATGTTGATAATTCTTTTCCTATTATCTACCTCCTTGGTCCGGCAAGTAGCATGAAGGCGAGTTCTAACGTTGGCCATCCGTTAAAAATACTTCTAAGTGAAAGAATTATTATTACATGCAAGACACTATTCTAGAATCGTTATTTTAGTTAGTTTTTATCTCATTATTTGCCTATGGTTCCCACAACCTTAGTTATGGAGTTTAGTTACTCATAGTCATATATATATATATATATATATATATATATATATATATATATATAAATCATTTATTTGTTATATCATATATTATTTTTCTAGATATACTACACATGTTTTAGTTGCTTATTTCAATTTTTTAGGCCTTGTGCATTATTTGAATAAGTGTAGCGTGTATTCTATATATCTCATATATGATATATTAGTTAACGTAAATATATTTTTTTCATATATGTACTAGGTGATATAAAGTTAAATGTTTGGATAGATCAAACTCTTATTAACTTTTTTTATCGATGTTCAATTGTTGCCTAAAATCACACCTAATAATAGGAAGATTAAAAAAAATTATTGTTTAGTTTTCGTAGTTTCTCATGATATAATATAATATGAATTTAAAATTCTTTGCACTACTTACAAAGATATTTTAATTATGATTAAGAAAAAGGGAAATAATAGAAACTGGAAAGTATGATTTAACTTGTGTCCTATAATTTTTTTGTTGATATATGCGAATTATCTTACAAATTCAATTAATATGAAATTGGGAGTATTTTTTTTCTACCTTGAGAAATTATGATTAATATAGCATCTATGCATTTATTTGTATCAAATTATCATTTATCATCACTAAGCTTATAATTTCCGTATTTAATTTCATTCGTAATTTAAAAAATGTATGGAATTGAAGGGGAATATAAATCTCGGAGGATCATAGAAACAATTGGGAATTGGAATTTCGTAAAATGAAGAAAAAGGTAGATGTAAAATAAAGTTTGTATGTGGCCCACATTATCAGAGCAATGAAACTCTTTGAAATGATTTAAAGCACGTGGATTCTATAGGCCCTAAGAGCACGTGTGATCTAGACTATTTTGTCTAATAAAAGATTTGAATCAAGATATTATGAAATTTCTCAAATACCCTATGTCAACAAGCAAGCATATTGATAGAGAGGAGCTTGCTATTCCCTCTTGTTATATAGTATAAAAAGTAATATACAAAAACACTAGTAAAAATACAATGTTTGCATTATTATAATCAAAATCTCTCATAATATAATTGTAATGAAAAAGTTGAATAAACTTTTCAAAGTTTAGATTTTTTGCAGCTGAATAAATGGTTCTAGTATAACTTTGAGTTAATACACAAGACCTGGTGCCTATTATGTATCATATTTTCTAGAATTATGTATCATTGGTCAGCATATTAGCTATTGCTTAATTAAACTTTTTTATTAATCGAATCAAGCTCTTAATAAATTTACTCATTTATTCAACTTTGGAAATAAAAATTGACTAAATCTTAATTCAAGAAGTATATATAGTTAATTGGATTTACATTAAAAGAAAACTAGGTTTTAGATGCGTTTGTAACACAGGTTTAATTTTTTTTAATTAAAAAAACCCTCTTATTTTAGATGCAGATACATGCATTGGAATAATAGCGAATATGTCTTACGTGTATACATGTAGAGTGATATTGAAATGACACTAAAATATTTTTTATTAATTTTTTTATTTTAATTTTTAGCGGATGATTTTTTTACTACATCATATCAAGATGATATTCGATAAAAACTACTGGCGAAGTTGAAGTTAATCTAAAAGCTATAATCTCCGGCAGCGGCGCCAAAATTTGATACACTCAAACTTGCTTCTCAAATAAGAAGTAAAGCGGTCGTGTCAAGTAAATAACCCAACTAGTGAGGTTGGGATCGTTCCCACGAGGAAAATAGTCTAGACTTGACATCAATCTATTATTACTTTTATTTAGTCAATTACTTCCTTAGAAAGTAAAAACAATAAAAGCGGGGGTTTCTATTTCTAAATGAATGAAAATAACTACCTAAATTGAAAGAGACACTTAACAGCTTTGAATGTTGAATTTTAATCAATTAATCAAAGTAACTAGGGTTTACGTGTTCCCCACAGGTTCATAACTTGATAATTCTAACTATAACAATTCTTTCCTAGTATCTTGCATGCAAAGTGATAAGTTATGTATTTCTAAATCCTTGGTCCGGCATCTAAAAAATCTCACTCCGCACCTTGGTCCGACTACTTGTGTTGCTATCCTAACCCTTATCTTTACCTCATATTAAGCATCGTATTCGATATTTGACTAAGTTATTACCTCGTACCAATCAATACTAGCCTATTAGATAGTATACACTAAATCTATGTTGATAATTCTTTTCCTATTATCAACCTCCTTGGTCTGGCAAGTAGCATTAAGGCGAGTTTTAACGTTGGCCATCCGTAAAAAAGACTTCTAAGCGAAAGAATTATTAATACATGCAATACACTATTCTAGAATCGTTATTTTAGTTAGGTTTTATCTCATTATTTGCCTATGGTTCCCGCAACCCTAGTTATGGAGTTTAGTTACTCATAGTCATAATCACAATATTCAAATATATTAAATAAGAATTCATGTACTTACTTCAATGAGAAAGAGTAAAATCCGAAAGTTTGCTTGATTAATCACCAATAATCACTTGCAAGAATCTCAAAGTAATCAACAATCTCACAAAAAGTCTAATGATTCTCAAAAGTCTAACAATATAGTGTCTACTAATATGATGTCTAACAATACAGATTCTACTAATATGATGTTAACAATACGGAGTCTAACCTCAAAGCATTCGGTGAGCTAAAAGATTGTAAATTTTGTATTGATGAATCCTGTCTTAAAGCATTCGGTGAGCTAAAAGAAAACTTGGTGTCTGCGCCTATCATTATTTCTCTGGATTGGAACAGTCCATTTGTGGTGATGTGCGATGCTAGTGGGGTGGCTCTTGGTGTAGTATTGGGACAGAGAAAAAACAAAATCCTTCACCCCATTTACTATGCTATTAAAGCCCTAAATGAAGCTCAAAAGAACTACATAGTAACCGAGCAAGAACTCCTTGCATTAGTATTTGCTTTTGACAATTTTGCTCCTATTTGCTAGGTACTAGAGTTATAGTGCATACTGACCACTCAGCACTGAGATATTTGATGGCAAAGAAGGATGCAAAACCTAGGCTAATTCGTTGGGTATTACTGCTAGAAGAATTTGACTTTGAAGTGATGGATAGAAAAGGAACTGAAAATCAAGTTGCTGATCACTTGTCTCGTCTACAGGATGAAGCTATGAGAGAGTTAGGGGATAAGACTGACATTGATGATACTTTCCCCGATGATCATGTTTTGGCTGCTTCACAAGACTTGATCCCATGGTTCGCAGATTTTGTGAACTATCTAGCTAGTGATATTGTTCCATCAGACTTGTCCTTTCATCAAAGACAAAAATTCATGTACGATGTGAAGAAGTTCTTTTGGGATGAACCATACTTTTATAGGAGTTGTGCCGATGGGCTTATTCGGCGTTGTGTGCCAGAATGTGAGATGTTGAGTGTGTTGGAGGCATGCCATTCCTGACACGTTGGTGGACATCACAGTGCTATCCGAACCGCTCATAAGATATTACAATGTGGTTATTATTGGCCAACTTTTCATCAAGATGCTCATGAGTTCGCTAAAGCATGTGACAGATGCCAACGAGATGGCGGCATTTCAAGAAAGCAAGAGCTCCCTTTAAACCCCATCCTTGTGATTGAGTTATTTGATGTTTGGGTTATTGAAATTATGGTCCCTTTTGTGAGTTCTCATGGAATGAAGTACATTCTAGTAGCAGTTGATTATGTATCTAAATGGGTCGAAGCCATCGCCCTCGCAAACAATGAAGGGAAGAGTGTCACTGCATTCTTGAAAAAGAATATATTCTCTCGTTTTGGCACCCCAAGGGCCATTATTAGTGATGGGGGCTCCCACTTCTGCAACAGATTATTCAAGAGGTTATTGGAGAAATATGGGGTTCGCCATAATGTGGCCACTTCTTACCCTCAAACTAGTGGGCAAGTTGAAGTGTCGAATCGAGAGATCAAATAGATATTGTCAAAAATAGTGAACGCTAGTAGAACGGATTGGTCAAGGAGGCTTGATGATGCTCTTTGGGCCTACCGGACAACATATAAGACTCCCATAGGTATGTCTCCATACCAACTTGTATATGGGAAAGCTTGTCATCTTCCGGTTGAGTTAGAGCATAAAGCCATGTGGGCTATGAAGAAGTTGCAAATGGATTGGAGCGAAGCTGCAGAACAACGGTTAAATGGGTTGAATAAACTCGATGAATTTTACCTGAAAGCCTATGAAAGCTCAGCCCTATACAAAGAAAAGATGAAGAAGTACCATGACAACAAAATTGAAAAACGAGAGTTTATGGTCGGGGATTTGGTGCTTTTATTCAATTCAAGGTTGCGCTTGTTTCCGGGCAAGCTCAAGTCCAAATGGACTGGTCCTTACTTGGTTACCCAACTATTCCCTCATGGAGCAGTTGAGTTGGAAAGTAAGGAGGGTGTGCGGTTCAAGGTGAATGGACAGCGCATAAAAATCTATTTCGGGCATGATGAATCGGCGAATGAAGTGAATGAGGCATACAATCTTGATGAAGTCTGAGTAATCAAGTGTCCCCAGTCGTGCCACGACATTAAATCAGGCGCTTGTTGGGAGGCAACCCAATACTTATAGTCTTTTTAGTAATGGTAGCATTTTTCTATTTCTAAGGGTCTCTCATTTTTTCTAAGTTTCCCCCAACGGACACATGTGACGGATCGTCGTCTTCACGACGGTCCATCCTGCACAACCGTTCTGGTTGTCAGAGACCTTGTTTCTAAGGGTCTCTCACTTTTTCTAAGTGTCCTTCAACGGACACATGTGACGGACCGTCATACCCAGGACGGTCCGTCCTGCTTGACTGTCATGACGGTCAGAGACCCCTCTCCTATGGGTGTCCATATTTTTCCAAGTGCCTACGACGGACACCTACGATGGACCGTCGTACCTGTGACGGTCCGTCCTGCACATACCATCAAACTAGTCGGAGACTCTCCTTCAGGGTTCTCCATATATACATAGTCTAAGTAATACACGACGGACCTCATGACGGTCCGTCATAGTCACGACGAGCCGTCACCAGGCTCATCGTGTGTCACTGTTTCTATAGTTATGACATATTTTTTTTCAATATTTTGTTTGGTATGGTTTTGCTTGTCTGGTTTGCCACTACTCTTACTAATATTGATCCTTTACAGGTACTATATACTATGGCATTCAAGCAAGACCGAATCTACGCACGCAGGCAATCTAAGTCTGTCACCCCGTCTGCCCGCATGGTCATTGGCTCTAATGATGAGCGTGACCCTGAGTATGTTCCCCCAGGCACTTCCACCCCATCCCGTGCTGCACGTGCTCCCAAAGCCACACCCAAAGAGGTGGCGTCCGACGAAGTCACTGCCTCCCAGTCTAATGAGGAGCGCACACTGCCCGGCACACCCTCTGATTCAGCCACAAATGAAGAAGGAGCGTCTGGCTCCTTAGGAGTATCATGGTCCGAGGAAGCCTCCAGCTCTGTTGAGGTTCCGCACCCGCCACCGCTGCAGCGTCGGCCTCGTCTGATGAGGCTCACAGTTCAGAATCCACATCAGGCTCACCAGCTCAAGTCCCCACCCCAGCCACTGACCAGCCCAACCGGTGGTGTGTCGACGGGAAATTTCAAGTATACTCCGACCCCAAGTTCCTGACTGATAAAGGAGTGATGACTTGAACTGTAAAGACCTGTTTAGTCGTTTTGAGCAGCATATTTTATTTCTTGAAAAATTTGCTGAGACGACGGATCCCACGACGGACCGTCCTGCGCACGACGGACCGTCGAGGGGGTCTCGTTCCAAAACACTTAGAATTCTGAAATTTGGGTACTGAAATCAACTCTCTGAACTTCGTGACGAAGTGGCAGGACGGAGCGTCATAGGCATGACGGGCCGTCACAGACTCTTTAATAAATCGAGTCTCTGAACCTTGTGACAGAAGCAGCAGGACGGATTGTTGCAGGCACGACGGGCCGTCACAGTCTGCGTAACCCTGACTGGGTTGGATTTTTGTTTAATATTTTAAGGGGCGTTTTGGACTATTCCTGCTTATAACTATAAAATTAGTGGGTAATACTAATAATTCAATTACTTGGGGGTTAAAGGAGATAACCTTGAATTAATTAGTGGGTTACTTTTGTCATCTTTTATACTTAATTATATGCTAATTAGGGTAAAAGAAAAAGGGTTTTAATAAGAAAAAGAAAAAGAACAGAGAGAGAGAGGGAGAAACGATCGATTGAGAGAGAGGAAGGACGCAGCTTTGGGAAAGTAGATTGCTTGATCGCAATTCTTTGGTGGAAGTAGGTTATGTTTTTTATATACTATTCGTAGTAAACTCTTATTAGCGAATGATATGTATTTGTTAGTGTTGTAAACCCTTCTATATGCTTAATTGTATGCTTGCATGGATGTGATGATATAATTGTGATGAAATAAGCATGATGAAGCTATTGAATCCTAAATCTTGAAAACCTCTTGTTAATGATGATGCCTTGGTATAAAAGAAGGCTCGATGAACTAAAAGAATGAGGTTAGGGGATCGGGTGTCACGAACCGACACGTAGTAGTAGGGGGATCGGGTGTCACAAACCGACACGTAGTAATAGGGGGATCGGGTGTCACGAACCGACACGTAGTATTAGGGGGATCGGGTGTCACGAACCGACACATATTATTAGGGGGATCGGGTGTCACGAACCGACACGTAGTATTAGGGGATCGGAGTGTCACGTTCCGACACAAGACGAATAAAGAGAGTGAATCTTGAATTATGGTAATATACTCAGATTTAATGAATCTTTTTCCTAAATGAGTATGGTATGGAGGTTTCCGTCCTCATGGGTGTACTTGGCGTACTTATTAATGATTATAGTACTTGTTGTTGCTACCTGTTGAGTATTGTAGTTGATTTTATGATACTATCTAATATATACTGTTCTCTATTTTGAGTTGGCCGATGATATCTACTCAGTACCTGTGTATTGTACTGACCCCTACTTGTATATTTTTCTCTTGTTATTTGTGGAGTGCAGCAAACGTGCCGTCGTCTTCAACTCAACAGCAACTCTAGCCAGTCTTCACCGCGTCAGTTTTCAGGGTGAGCTATTGTTCCTATCTCGGACTGGATTATCTCTCATTTATGTCTTGATGTCCTTGAAGTTCGGACATGGACTATCTCTTGTATTTGTTTTTAGTTTCCTAGACATTCTTAGATCTAGTAATTTGAGGATAAATGTTCTTGTGATGATGACTTCCAGATTATGGGGATAATGATAAGTTTGAGTATTAGAAGTTGATTACTGATTTTGTTAATGAGTTTTAAGTCTTCTGCATTATTTTTATGTTTGAAATGTTGGGGTTTAGATTGGTTGGTTCGCTCACATAGTAGGATAAGTGTGGGTGCCACTCGCGGCTCGTTTTGGGTCGTGACAAACTTGGTATCAGAGCATTAGGTTCGTTGGTCTCATCACACAAGAACGAGTCTAGTAGAGTCTTGAGGAACGGTTGGGGGACGCCTTTACTTTTCTTTGAGAGGCTATAAGACTTTAGGAAAATTCCATTCTTTTCTTCTTTCGTGCTATTTCTTGGATCCAATTAGTATCTAGGTGATACAAATTGGTATCTGACCATCTTCACTCTACTTCGCGGATGGTTAGAACTAGAGCAACAACCGCGCCAACACCAACACCGGCAAGACAAGATGCGTCTGAGCCGGCCACTGGGGCTGTAGCTCGAAGAGGGGCAGTGGCAAGAGGCGGTGGTAGAGGTCGCGAGAGGACGTCCTCTAGAGAAAGAGGACAAACACCTGGCCCATCTTGTACTAGGGCGGTGACTCCTCCACCGACTGAGGAAGTATTAAGAGATGGTGAGGAAGGGGAGAGCGAACAGGTGCAGAATGAGGAATTACCCCCCCAACCTACCCTAGAGATGATTAATCAGGTTCTTGCTTATCTTAGCGGGTTATCTGATCAGGGCCAGACACCTCCAGTGTTTTCTGCACCAGCACCTCAAGTTCCGGGAGTACAACATGCAGCTACTGTGGCTCCCAGCATGGATGCCTCATTGGAAATAGGCACGTTTCCTCGGTTGACTACAAGGCCTATAATGACAAGTGATCAGCATGAACTTTTTAGTAAGTTCTTGAAATTGAAACTCCCAGTCTTCAAGGGTGCTTAATCTAAGGATGCCTATGATTTTCTGGTTGATTGTCATGAGCTACTACACAATATGGGTATAGTAGAACGATTTTGCATTGAGTTTGTGACTTATAAGTTTCAAGGGAATGCCAAAATGTGGTGGCGGTCACATGTTGAGTGTCAACCAACAGAGGCACCACCTATGACTTGGGCATCCTTCTCTAGTTTGTTTCTGGAGAAGTATATACCCCCTTATAGAATGGCTCCCGCTGAGTTAAGGGAGTTAAAGGCCCAACTTCAAGAGTTGTTGAGCAAAGGCTTTATTAGACCAAGTGCATCCCCTTGGGGTGCTTCTATTTTGTTTGTGAAGAAGAAGGATGGAAGTTTTCGGATGTGCATATACTACATGCAACTAAATAAAGTAACTGTTAAGAACAAGTATCCTCTTCCTCGCATTGACGATTTGTTCGATCAGTTACAAGGTGCTTGTACATTCTCAAAAATCGACTTGAGATCTGGTTATCATCAATTGAACATACGGGCAATAGATGTGCCCAAGACGACTTTTTGGACCAGGTATGAGCATTACGAGTTCTTAGTAATGTCTTTTGGGCTTACGAATGCCCCTGCTGCTTTAATGAGTTTGATGAACATGATTTTTAAGCCATATCTAGATCTCTTTGTCATCGTATTCATTGATGACATACTAGTATACTCAAAGAGCAAGAAGGAACATGAGGAACACTTGAGAATTGTATTAGAAATGTTGAGGGAGAAAAGGCTTTATGCTAAATTCTCAAAGTGTGAGTTTTGGCTAGATTCAGTGTCCTTTTTGGGGCACGTGGTTTCTAAGGATGGGGTGATGGTTGATCCTTCAAAGATTGAAACAGTGAGAAATTGGGTAAGACCTACTAATGTGTCAGAAATAAGGAGCTTTGTTGGTTTAGCTAGCTACTACAGTCGATTTGTCAAGGGATTTTCTTCTATTGCTTCCAAATTGACGAACTTGACTAAGCAGAATGTTCCATTTGTATGGTCGGATGAATGTGAAGAAAGCTTTCAGGAACTCAAAACTTTGTTGACTACTGCACCTATCCTTACCTTGCCGGTAGAGGGTAAGAACTTCATTGTTTATTGTGATGCATCCTATTCTGGTTTGGGTGCAGTGCTAATGCAAGAGAAGAATGTAATTTCTTATGCTTCGAGGCAATTAAAGGTGCATGAACGTAACTATCCGACCCACGATTTGGAATTGGCCGCAGTTGTGTTTGCATTAAAACAATGGAGACACTATCTATATGGGGTCAAGTGTGAAGTCTATACGGATCATCGTAGCCTACAGTATGTCTTTACTTAGAGGGATTTGAATCTGAGACAGAGGAGGTGGATGGAACTACTGAAGGATTATGATGTTACCATCTTGTATCACCCAGGAAAGGGTAATATTGTGGCAGACGCCTTAAGTAGAAAAGCAGGGAGCATGGGTAGTTTAGCCCACTTACAAGTTTTTAGACGCCCATTGGCTAGAGAGGTTCAGACTCTGGCTGACGACTTTATGAGGTTAGAAGTAAATGAGAATGGAGGATTTTTGGCCAGTGTGGAGGCGAGATCTTCTTTTCTTGATAAGATCAAGGGAAAACAGTTTGATGATGGGAAACTAAGCCGAATTTGGGATATGGTGTTGCGAGGAGAGGCTAAAGAAGCAATAATGGATGAGGAAGGTGTTTTGAGAATTAAGGGAAGGGTATGTGTGCCCCGTGTTGATGATCTGATCCACACTATTCTTACAGAGGCTCATAGTTCCGGATATTCTATACATCCTGGTGCAACCAAGATGTACCGTGACCTAAAGCAACACTTTTGGTGGAGTAGAATGAAGCGCGACATTGTTGATTTTGTTGCCAAATGTCCAAATTGTCAGCAAGTAAAGTATGAACACCAGAGGCCCGGAGGAACACTTCAGAGAATGCCCATTCCTGAATGGAAGTGGGAGAGAATTGCAATGGACTTCGTGGTTGGTCTTCCAAAGACATTGGGTAAGTATGACTCCATTTGGGTAATTGTTGATAGGTTAACTAAGTCTGCTCATTTCATTCTGGTCAAGGTGACTTATAATGCAGATAAGTTAGCAAAAATTTACATCTCAGAAATTGTTCGATTGCATGGAGTTCCACTTTCCATCATATCAGATAGAGGTACACAGTTTACTTCTAAGTTTTGGAGGACATTGCATGCTGAATTAGGTAGTAGGTTGGACCTTAGTACTGCATTTCACCCTCAGACCGATGGTCAATCGGAGCGAACGATTCAAGTGTTAGAGGATATGCTTTATGCATGTGTGATAGAATTTGGTGGCCATTGGGACAACATCTTACCCTTAGCAGAGTTTTCATACAATAATAACTATCACTCAAGTATTGATATGGCCCCATTTGAGGCATTGTATGGGAGAAGGTGTAGATCTCCATTGGGTGGTTTGATGCATTTGAAGTTAGACTTTGGGGTACTGACCTTCTGAGGGATTCGTTAGATAAAGTGAAATGCATTCAAGAAAAGCTTTTAGCGGCTCAAAGTATGCAAAAGCAATATGCAGATTGAAAGGTTAGAGACTTGGAGTTTATGGAGGGTGAGCAAGTCTTGCTGAAGGTTTCACCCATGAAAGGGGTGATGCGGTTTGGTAAGCGAGGTAAGCTTAGTCCGAGGTATATTGGTCCATTCGAAGTTCTAAAGTGCGTGGGGGAGGTAGCTTATGAATTGGCCTTACCCCCAGGACTGTCAGGAGTGCATCCGGTATTTCATGTGTCTATGTTGAAAAGATACCATGGGGATGGAAACTACATCATTCGTTGGGATTCAGTCCTGCTTAATGAGAATTTGTCTTATGAGGAGGAGCCTATTGCTATTTTGGATAGAGAAGTCCGCAAGATGAGGTCAAGAGAGATTGCATCCATCAAGGTTCAATGGAAGAATCAGCCGGTTGAAGAATCCACTTGGGAGAAAGAGCTGATATGCAAGAAAGATACCCACATTTGTTTACAGATTCAGGTACTCCTTTTCGCCCTTGTTTCTTTTCTTGTGATCGTTCGAGGACGAACGATGGGTAAATTGGTATCTATTGTAACGACCTGTTTAGTCGTTTTGAGCAGCAGATTTTATTTCTGAAAAAATTGGCTGAGACGACGGATCCCACGACGGACAGTCATGGGCACGACGGACCGTCGAGGGGGTCTCGTTCCAAAACACTTAGAATTCTGAAATTTGGGTACTGAAATCGACTCTCTGAACTTCGTGACGAAGTGGCAGGACGGACCGTCACATGCATGACAGGCCGTCACAGACTCTTTAATAAATCTAGTCTCTGAACCTTGTGACGGAAGTAGCAGGACGGACCGTCGCAGGCACGACGGGCCATCACAGTATGCGTAAACCTGACTGGGTCAAATTTCTGTTTAATATTTTAAGGGGCGTTTTGGACTATTCCTGCTTATAATTATAAAATTAATGGGTATTACTAATAATTCAATTACTTGGGGGTTAAAGGAAATAACCTTGAATTAATTAGTGGGTTACTTTTGTCATCTTTTATACTTAATTATATGCTAATTATGGTAAAAGAAAAAGCGTTTGAATAAGAAAAAGAAAAAGAACGGAGAGAGAGAGGGAGAAACGATCGATTGAGAGAGAGGAAGGACGCAACTTTGGGAAAGTAGATTGCTTGATCGCAACTCTTCGGTGGAAGTAGGTTATGGTTTTTATATACTATTCATAGTAAACTCCTATTAGCGAATGATATGTATTGGGTAGTGTTGTAAACCCTTCTATATGCTTAATTGTATGCTTGCATGGATGTGATGATATAATTGTGATGAAATAAGCATGATGAAGCTATTGAATCCTAAATCTTGAAAACCTCTTGTTAATGATGATGCCTTGGTATAAAAGAAGGCTCGATGAACTAAAAGAATGAGGTTAGGGGATCGGGTGTCACGAACCGACACGTAGTAGTAGGGGGATCGGGTGTCACGAACCGACACGTAGTAATAGGGGGATCGGGTGTCACGAACCGACACGTAGTATTAGGGGGATCGGGTGTCACGAACCGACACGTAGTATTAGGGGATCGGGTGTCTCGAACCGACACGTAGTATTAGGGGATCGGAGTGTCACGTTCCGACACAAGAGGAATAAAGAGAGTGAAGCTTGAATTATGGTAATATACTCAGATTTAATGAATCTTTTTCCCAAATGAGTATGGTATGGAGGTTTGCGTCCTCATGGGTGTACTTGGCGTACTTATGAATGATTATAGTACTTGTTGTTGCTACCTGTTGAGTATTGTAGTTGATTTTATGATACTATCTGATATATACTGTTCTCTATTTTGAGTTGGCCGATGATATCTACTCAGTACCTGTGTTTTGTACTGACCCCTACTTGTATGTTTTTCTCTTGTTATTTGTGGAGTGCAGCAAACGTGCCATCGTCTTCAACTCAACAGCAACTCTAGCAAGTCTTCACCGCGTCAGTTTTAAGGGTGAGCTATTGTTCCTAGCTCGGACGTGATTCTCTCTCATTTATGTCTTGATGTCCTTGAAGTTCAGACATGGAATATCTCTTGTATTTGTTTTTAGTTTCCAAGACATTCTTAGATCTAGTAATTTGAGGATAGATGTTCTTGTGATGATGACTTCCAGATTTTGGGGATAATGATGAGTTTGAGTTTTAGAAGTTGATTACTGATTTTGTTAATGAGTTTTAAGTCTTCCACATTATTTTTATGTTTGAAATGTTGGGGTTTAGATTGGTTGGTTCACTCACATAGTAGGATAAGTGTGGGTGCCACTCGCGGCTCGTTTTGGGTCGTGACATGAACACTCACCTGGGAGCGGCGGGTCCTTACAGGGAGCCTCTCAATGATGCCTGAGATCCACAATCTCTTCACCAGGAATCACTTGGAGTGGACAGCTCGTCCGTTGGGACGTTACAATGAAGAAATGGTCCGAGAGTTCTACGCATCCTATGTAGCGACTCTCTGATAGCAGATAGATAGGCGGGCTGCCCCTGCTAAACAGGCCCCACTGGAGCAGGTCCGAGTACGGGACGTACAGGTTGACATTTCCCTGCCTCCCATCCGCTGGTTTCTATACGGCGAGGGTGTTGATGCTACTCGAACCCCTTTCACATCGAGTTCGACTACCGCTGGCAGATAGTTAAAAATGGCCAGTTCTTGCACAAGCCATCACTGAGGGAGACCACCAAGAGGTGGATGGCAAGTGTTATCCTCTAATTCACCATCAACATCTACCACTTTATCAGTATCTTTTGTCACCTTTTTCTCATTAGACAGCATAGGTGGGTCAATGGTTTGCTTGCCACCGCGAGTAGTAATTGCCATAAAATGTCCATTATTTTTCAGATTTTGGACAGTGTAGCTAGGAAGAGTGCCCGGTTGCCGTGTGTTCACAATCGCAAATAATTTGGCCAATTGTAACTCAAGTTGCTTAATCGATATTGCATGTGTATCGACTTTTTTTGCAATACCCGCTAAATCATTCCTCATCTCTTTATTGTGCTCATAACTAGCATCGAACCTCCTCATCATTTTATGCAACATATCCTCAACTCGCGACATAATACCTCCACCATCCCTAGGATTAACTTCACGATTTTGAGGAGGAACATAGGGTCCATTCCTGTTGTTTCTATTACCATAGTTACCTTGTTGAAGTTGTTGTCGCGATTGTAGTTTCATTGTCGTACATAATGACCCTCACGATTGTAGTTACCATAGTTCCAACCTTGGTTCCTTTTACCTTGGCGCCAATTCACCTGATTAGAGCCTTGGGCACTTGGTCAGAAACCCCCCGTCCGTTCATTTACTGCATAGGAATCCTCCTCATAATAGCACTCATCGTTTTATGGCGGTGGTTTCGACAAGTAGTTGACTGCATTTATCTTTTCTGCACCCCAGTGACATGTTTTAGTACCAACCCAAGCTCGGATCTCATCTGAGCCATTTCTTCGCGAATCTCAGCTGTGGCTGGGGTGTGAGTGGACTGCACTGCGAATGTGTTTCTCCCTGTATAAGACTTCCTAGTAGTCCAAGCTTTATTATTTCGAGAGATTTTCTCTAATTTTTCGGCAATCTCAGCATACAGACATTTCCCATAAGATCGACCTGCTATAGTGTCCAACACCGCTTTGTTATTATCATCCTGTCCCCGATAGAAGAATTCCTTCAGTGACTCATCATCTATACGGTGATTTGGAACACTTCTCAAAGTTATTCACTCTGTCTTTGTGGTTTAGTTTCTTGGAGACCGGATAGTAGCGTGCTAAGAAGACATCCTTTAGTTGGTTCCTAGTGAAGATTGGGTTGTATGGGAGCTCAGTGAACCACATAGCAGCCTCTCCCATCAGTGAGAGAGGAAACACTCTGTGACCTATTACATCTAAATCCAAATAAAGCCTCCCTACACAACTTTTACACACTGCCCTTACCTTATCTATATGGGAATGTGGATCCTCAGAAGGTAGCCCTAAAAACAAACCTCTGGCAGTGAACATTTGCATCAGGCTACTAGTTACCACAAAGGTGTGGCCTGTGGGTAAAGGAGGTAAAACAAGTGGCCCATCGGAGTCTGCTATGTTATCATAGCCTCTATAGTATGCTTGGGGCCGTGGAGCGGGATTTTGTCCCCTCTGTTGGTGTTTACCCGGAGCATCGGGTAACAACTGACCATGAACATCAACCGGAGCTGGGATGTTCTGGTTTGGATCATCATCATTGATTCCCAAGTTTCGATTGATACTGCGTAGTGTACGCTCTAATTCGTGATCGTAGGGAAACAAAGGTTCTCTTCCTCTCCGTGTATTTGTCATACAAGGAGGATAGTTCTGAAAAAAATCAAAAACAATAAAACAAAGTAAAATCAAGAAAATATCAACTAAACTATAGTATTAAGTTCAAGTTAATCTAAAAGCTATAATTCTCGGCAGCGGCGCCAAAATTAGATACGCTCAAACTTACTTCTCAAATAAGAAGTAAAGCGGTCGTGTCAAGTAAATAACCCAACTAGTGAGGTGGGGATTGTTCCCATGAGGAAAATAGTCTAGACTTAACTTCAATCTATTATTACTTTTGTTTAGTCAATTACTTCCTTTGAAAGTAAAAACAATAAAATGGGGGTTTCTATTTCTAAATGAATGAAAATAACTTCCTAAATTGAAAGAGACACTTAACCGCTTTGAATGTTGGATTTTAATCAATTAATCAAAGTAACTAGGGTTTACGTGTACACCACAGGTTCATAACTTGATAATTCTAACTATAAAAATTCTTTCCTAGTATCTTGCATGCAAAGTGATAGGTTATGTATTTCTAAATCCTTGGTCTGACATCGAGAAAATCTCACTCCGCACCTTGGTCCGACTACGTGTGTTGCTATCCTAACCCTTATCTTTACCTCATATTAAGTATCGTATTCGATATTTGACTAAGTTGTTACCTCGTACCAATCAATACTAGCCTATTAGATAGTATACACTAAATCTATGTTGATAATTCTTTTCCTATTATCTACGTCCCTGGTCCGGCAAGTAGCAATAAGGTGAGTTCTAACGTTGACCATCCGTTAAAAAGACTTCTAAGTGAAAGAATTATTAATATATGCAAGACACTATTCTAGAATCATTATTTTAGTAAAGTTTTATCTCATTATTTGCCTATGATTCCCACAACCCTAGTTATGGAGTTTAGTTTCTCATAGTCATAATCACAATATTCAAATATATTAAATAAGAATTCATGTACTTACTTCAATGAGAAAGAGTAAAATCCAAAAGTTTTCTTGATTAATCACCAATAATCACTTGCAAGAATCTCAAAGTAATCAACAATCTCACAAAAAGTCTAATGATTCTGAAAAGTCTAACAATACAGTGTCTATTAATATGATGTCTAACAATACGAAGTCTAAAAATATGGAGTCTACTAATATGATGTCTAACAATACGAAGTCTAACCTCAAAAACGAGGTTTTTCGAACTATCTATTAATAATAATAACCTAATTAAACAATGACTCTATTTGCTGGAAATCTGCCAAAACGCGGCTGGGTCGACGGAACTCGCGACGGATCGTTGTGGTCACGACGGACCGTTATGGACTTCGTCGTCCCATACTTATGCAATTTCTTCTGCTGCTCTCTTCATTACCCTCAATGGCACGTATGACAGACTGTCATAGGCATAACGGTCCGTCGAGGGGTTTCGTTTCAAAACACTTGAACTCTTGGAATATGGGTACTGGGACTACTTCTCTGTACTTCATGACGAACCTGCAGGATGGACCGTCATAGACACGACGGACCGTCATGAACTCCGTAGCCCCACACTTGGTTAGACTTCCCCATCTTCCTTCAACAGCTGCACTACGCTGCCACCTACAGACCGTCACAAGCATGACGGACCGTCATAAGCTCCGTAGGTGGTCTCTTCTACATTTCTTCGCTCAAAATCTCCGCATTCATCTTTGGGCAGATTTCGTGCAAAATAAAGAGAAACGTATATAAAAATTAGCACAAAAAGGCTTTTGGACACACTAATCTTAAGGAAAAAGTATTAATAATACCGTGAAACCACGGTATATAAACACTCTCAACTTAAATTCGTTGTTTGTTCTCAAGCGACGCACTATGACTCAATACAAAATCTTTGTACAATAGTATCCATGTTTCATCCTTTGCAATCATTTGTCTATCAATCCCGATTAATCTCATCAAATCTATGAATGCTATCACTAGTAGGCTTGAATTATGTGGGATAAGAATATGACACAGACTCACCATGCGCTAACACCTATCCTCTTCAATTTCTCACCGAGGTGCTAACAATTCTGGTATTGCAACTAGTGTCCTCACTTTAAAACAAAATCCTCATTTTTCAAACAATGATTTCAGTTTGAGTATAAGGATTACTTTTCAACACTCGCTCTCAAAACAAAGTCACACTCGTTCATACCTATTGCCATAAGCTTGCCCTTATTTTCACTGCCTTAAGTTCGCTATACAACCCTTAGGATCACGATAGGACTTTCTTAGCTTGTAACATAGGCTGAGGGTCAGGTAGGGTATATTTAGGTATACTTTAGTGACTTTTTTCCCTCCTTGACATATCGGCCAAACTTTCCACTTTCTATCATTTTATCTCGCCCAGTTTCTCATATTCTTTCACCTTGCTATTTTCTCTTCTTTCTTCATTTGTGTAAGTGACTCTTCTTTTCTTGCTTGTATTTCTTGTATATTTTTCTTTTTCTTTACTTATCTTTCAACTAATTCTTGAGTCACTTTACTTTTGTTCTTTCTCTCTCTTTGTTCTTTCAACCCCACTTTCTAGAGCATTCCTCATAATAGCCACCCTCAACTCATGGCTTTGCCATGAGTCAAGTTACACAATACCCAAAGTTGGGTCAGGGCCATAACGAAGTGTGTTTATTACATAAGCCACCTTCAACTTATGCTTTTGGCATAAACTGAGGTGCACATGTCCAATGAGGGACCAAGGCCAACACATTATTCCCAGAAAAGATCAGTTGGGGTGAAAAAGAAAGGTCTAATTTAAGCTTAGATAATTTGGATCAAAGAAGGATAAATTTCATTTGGTTTTCTTTTATTTAGGCTAAATATGGGCTATACTGCATAAGGGCTTATGAGCCTTTCCTAATTGTCTATAATAGCTTGCTTTTAGCAGGACTAACCAGGCAAGTTCTAGCTCACTACAAATAGTGGACTATTAAAATCTTCCTCACACTCACTTGACATCACATCACTCTACCCAATTATCAGACACCTAGTTCAAATTTCAGATAGGGTAATGCAATGGTGTACCTCAATGTCATGCTTAGAGCCACACATTTATCAGTTACTATGCCTAGTGATGCATTATTTTCCAATTTGTCAAGATATCAATTTAGTCATCATGCTCCAGAATTAGACTATGTACAAAAGATATGGACATGGCGGTTCAACATAAAAAGTAATCAGTCTTTTGGGGAAAAAGAACACAGGTAAGAAAACCCCTAAAGAGGATAGTGAATTGGGATACTCAGACTTTACCCTAACACTCACTGTCCATTTACCCCACCCCAAAAAAAAACATGCAATTGTCCCCAATGCATAAAATTTTAAATACTAGAGAGGTTGGTGAAGCAAACCTGTGGCGCAAAGCGCCGTCGATCAGCAAGCTGGTGGGTCCGGTTCCCTGGAACTCACGTCCTCTGCAATCTGGACACCCTCAGTGGTGTCCTCAGCAACAACTGCACTATCAGCAGTGCCTCCTGATATCTCCATAGATTGGGAGCAAGACGCCCCAGCCGCTAACTCTGATGCTCTCATCTGGTGTGCCTCCTCCTTAGCAAGTGAGGCTTTCCTCGCAGCCTCCATCTCTCGGCGCTCCTTTTTCCGTGATCGCGCCTCGTCCTCTGCTCGACTCATATGCCTATTGTCATGCTCTCGAGGGGGAGGTGGTGGAATCTCTGAAGTGGCGAATAAGGCTGCCAACAATGTGTCTTCAGCAGGCTCGAAAGAAGAGGCCTCAGACTCCGGCACCCTAGCCTCTAAGATCGTGTCAATATTTACGCGAAGGTTGTCGACTGCAGCCTGAAGAGTCGACACATCCACTGGAGGGGCTGGCCGGGCTAGCACCCGCAAGTCAAAGGCGTCCAAGCGCTGGTGAACCTCATCGATCTTCCGCTTTGTATACTGGACCATTTTCCGCTCTAGGCGCTCTTCTGACTCAGTAATAGACTTCGGCATCCACGGCTGGATATGATGCAGAATTGTAGCCATTTACACCTCTAATTTTTGGACCCTAGCAAGCGGGACCAGCGCCGGTAGAGGGGCTGTGCGAGAGGAGCTTGTGGCAGTGCTACTACCTGGGATAGACTCCACAAGGGTAGTATCACTGGACACCGCCTGCGTAGCCGTGCGGGCATGGGCTACCGTATTAGCAAGATCATTAGCAAGTGGGGGCAGCTCTGGACGGGGCCCTCTACATTGAGCCAACTCATTGGCCTAATCTTTGATGAGGCCGACGTCAACAGTGCCCATAAGGGTCTTGAGCTGATCTACGTGCCATATAGGCACACCTGCGGATCTGAAGAGAGAAAAGATCATGAATGGGAAAGGGTAAGTAGTTGTGACTCTGAAAGCCTTATCGTGCATGACTGCCTGTAGAAGCCACGCAAAATCCACCTCGAACCCAGCTATGATTGCCACCATCAACACTGCTCGATCCTATGTAACGATATTATCAGCAGCTGTGGGGGAAAGTCAGTGGCTGACAATCAGCCACAAAAACTTCGCCGTGAAAGTTAGGTTGGCCTTTTTGATGGCCCTCTTTGGCTCAGTCACCCAGTCGGCACCCTCTCCATAAATTGACAGGTGCAGGGCCATCTCTAACAAGCTGCCATCTGTAGTCAAACTCGGCAGTGAGAGGGGCCCGAGTAGCATCAACACCCTCTCCGTATAAAACCAGAGGATAGAAGGCAGGGAAATGTCAACCTGCATGCCGCGTAATCGGACCTGCTCCAGTGGGGCCTGTTTGGCAGGGGCAGCCCGCCTTTCTATCTGTGATCGAAGAGTCGCTACATAGGATGCGTAGAACTCTCGAAATATTTCTTCACTGAAACGTCCCAACAGACGTGCTGTCCCCTCCAGGCGATGCCTGGTGAAGAGATTGTGGATCTAAGGCATCGTCGGGAGACTCCCTGTAAGGACACGCCGCTCTAAGGTGAGTGTTCGAGTCATCACTCCTTTGTCAGTCAGGAACTTGGCGTTGGAGTAGACTTGAAATTTCCCGTCGACACACCACCGGTTGGGCTGGGCAGTAGCTGGGGTGGGGGCCTGAGCTGGTGAACTTGATGTGGATTCCGAACTGTCATCCTCATCAGACAAGGCGGACCCTGCAGCAGTGGCGGGTGCGGGAACCTCAGCAGAGCCGGACGTCACCTTTTTGGGTGTGGCTCTGGGAGGACGTGCAGCACAGGCAGGGGTGGAAGTGCCTGGGGGCACATACTCGAGGTTACGCTCATCATCAGAGCCAATGACCATGCGGGCAGATGGGGTGACAGACTTCGATCGCCCGCGTTCATAGTTTTAATCTTGCTTGGGTGCCATAGTAGATAGTACCTGTAAAGGAACAATATTAGTACGAGTAGTGGCAAACAAGATAAGCAAAACCACACACAAAAAAAATAAATTAAAAATAGTATGTCATTTCTTATAGTAACAGTGACACACGACGGTCCTGGTGACGGCACGTTGTGACTATGAAGGACCGTCATGGGGTCCGTCGTTTCTTACTTAGACTATGTATATATGGAGAACCCTGAAGGAGAGTCTCTCACAAATATGACGATTTGTGCAGGACGGACCGTCACAGGTACGACGGTCCGTCATAGGTGTCCATCAGAGGACACTTGAAAAAAATATGGAGACCCTTAGGAGAGGGGTCTCTGACCGTTATAACGGTCATGAAGGTCGGACCGTCGTGGGTATGACGGTCCGTCGTACTCGTCCGTTTGAGGACACTTGGAGACATGGAGATAGACCTTGAGAAACGGGGTCTCTGACAACAAGAATGGTTGTGCAGGACAAACCATCGTAAAGACGATGGTCCGTCACATGTTTCCGTTGAAGGACACTTAGAAAAAGGGAGAGACCCTCGGGAAGAGGGTCTCTGGCAACCAGAACGGTAGTGCAGACGACGGTTCGTTGCATATGTCCGTTGGAGGACACTTAGAAAAAATGGACAGTGGGGTGTTAGGGCTTTTGGAATGGACCCTACGACGGTCCGTCGTGGGTACGACGGTCCATCATCGGGGCCTCGTTCTGTAGATCAGTGACTGAACTTTGGGTACCCCATGCTTCCCCGATGAACCCAAATCAAACTTGTAGTGTTGTGGACCTACATTTGTCTAACCTAACTACCTAGGAAACTAGCAATGCAAAAGCACCTATGTCTAGGGTTGTAAACACGACAATTTTGAACATTTTTAACCTAGGTTAGACAGTATCTTATATAAAAGAAATGACCATATGACGAAGAACTAAGTTAATACTAATTAATAAACAAAAATGCAAGAGAAATGAGTAGAAATTAGAGACACATACCTTATAATTGGAGAAAAACTAGATGGACAAGTACTCCGTGACCAGGAAGACACCCACAGCAGCAACTCCAACTTGTAGATTATAACTTTTAGGGCTTTGGAGAATTTAGGGGGGGGGGGGAAATAATCGGTTGATAGGGGGAGAGATTGTGGAAGTTGAAAAGAGAGGGAAATACGGGGAGTAGTGAAGGAATGGGGGTGAAATGAGGGGTTGGGGGGTTTAAACGGTCCGATTTTGAAAAAGACTCCAGCCGGGTCGGGTACGCCTCATTAATGAAGCAACGACTCCCCGACGACGGTCCGTCTTAGTTGTGACGATCCGTCGTTGGGTCCGTCGTGTGTGCCCTAGTTTTAAAATTACAGAAAGACGTACCTCGTACGACGGAGGCATACGACGGTCTGTCGCAGGTGCAACTTCCGTCGTAGGCGCAACGTTCCATCGCAGGCGCAACGTTCCGTCGATGTATCCGTCAGTGACTGCTGCAGAGTAATTTTCTGCAGAATTTCCTGGTGATGTGCCTGCAAATTTAAAACCCATTAGTATAAAAATGCTACCATTACTAAAAAGACTCTAAGTATTAGGTTGGCTCCCAACAAGCGCCTGATTTAATGTCGCGGCACGACTGGGGTCACTTGATTACTCAGACTTCATCAAGATGGTATTCCTCTATCACTTCATTCCCCGCTGCTTTATGCCCAAAATAGATTTTATTCGATCTCTATTCATCTTAACCCGCACTCCCTCCTTGGCTTTTAACTCAACTACTCCCTGAGGGAATACTTGGGTAATCAAGTAAAGGCCAGTCGATTTGGACTTGAGCTTTCTCGAAAGACAAGGTGACCCAAAACTGTCTACAAGCACCAAATCCTCAACCCTAAACTCTTGTTTTGCACTTTTTTTTTCATTCTCCTTCTTCATATTTTCTTTGTGGGATATGGCGGATACCGATTGGAGCTCACCACTCTGCCTCATAGTCCTACACACGTTGAAGGTCTCTTTTTCATTGTTCAACCAAAATTTCATCTGCCCTTTTTCCATATCAACTAAGGCTCTACCTGTAGCAGGGAATGTCCTCCCAAGAATAATAGGCACTTCAAAATTGACTTCACAATCAAGAATAACAAAATCTACCGGAAATATGAATGACTCCACTTTTACTAGCACATTATGAAGTATACCTATAGGCCTTTTCACTGTTCGATCAGCCATCAGTAGCCGTATCGCAGTGGGTTTTGCGTCACCCAAACCCAACTTCTTGTAGATCGAGAGGGGCATGAGAATTATGCTTTCCCCCAGATCACATAATGCTTTCGCAAAATGTAATGACCCAACTGTACAAGGAATAGTAAATGCACCCGGATCTTCTTTCTTTTGTACGAGGGATCTTGTAGCAATAGCACTACAATGCTGTAGTCTATCATCATCCTCAAAAGTGAACAATCTTTTCTTTGTGACCAGATCTTTCATAAACTTGGCATAACCGGGCATTTGTTATAGAGCTTCTACAAAAGGGACATTGATAGAAAGTTTCTTCAACATTGTTATAAAACGCTGATATTTACCATCCTCGGTCTTATTCAATAATCTTTGAGGAGGGTTTACCTTTTTAGGCACTTCAGCATCTTTTACAGTGTTATCCTCTAATTCACCATCAACATCTACCACTTTATCAGTATCTTTTGTCACCTTTTTCTCATTAGAAGGCATAGGTGGGTCAATGGTTTGCTTGCCACCGCGAGTAGTAATTTCCATACAATGTCCATTATTTTTTGGATTTTGGACAGTGTTGCTAGGAAGAGTGCCCGGTTGCCGAGTGTTCACAGTCGCTGATAATTGGGCCAATTGTAACTCAAGTTGCTTAATCGATATTACTTGTGTATCGACTTTTTGCCCAATACCCGCTAAATCATTCCTTAACTCTTTATTGTGCTCATCACTAGCATCAAACCTCCTCATCATTTTATGCAACATATCCTCAACTCGCGACATACTACCTCCACCATCCCTAGGATTAACTTCACGATTTTGAGGAGGAACATAGGGTCCATTCCTGTCGTTTCTATTACCATAGTTACCCCTGTTTAAGTTGTTGTCGCGATTGTAGTTTCCATCTCGGACATAATGACCCTCACGATTGTAGTTACCATAGTTCCGACCTTGGTTCCCTTGACCTTGGCGCCAATTCTCCTTATTAGAGCCTTGGTCACTTGGTCGGAAACCCCTCGTCTGTTCATTTACTGCATATGAATCCTCCTCATAATAGCACTCATCATTTTGTGGCGGTGGTTTCGACAAGTAGTTGACTGCATATATCTTTTCTGCACCCCAGTGACATATTTTAGTACCAACCCAAGCTCGGTTCTCATCTGAGCCATTTCTTTGCGAATCTCATCTGTGGCTGGGTTGTGAGTGGACTGCACTGCGAAGGTGTTTCTCCCTGTATCAGACTTCCTAGTACTCCAAGCTTTATTATTCTGGGAGATTTTCTCTAATTTTTCAGCAATCTCAGCATAAGGAAATTCCTATAAGATTCACCTGCTATAGTGTCCAACACCGCTTTGTTATTATCATCCTGTCCCCGATAGAAGTATTCCTTCAGTGACTCATCATCTATACGGTGATTTGAAATCAAGAATGAGGTGAATCTATCCCAAGAACTACTAACTGACTCTCCTGGAAGTGCCACAAAGTTATTCACTTTGTCTTTGTGGTTTAGTTTCTTGGATACCGGATAGTAGCGTGCTAAGAACACATCCGTCAGTTGGTTCCAAGTGATGATTGAGTTGTATGGGAGCTCAGTGAACCACATAGCAGCCTCTCCCGTCAGTGAGAGAGGAAACACTCTGAGACCTATTACATCTAAATCCAACTCAGGCCTCCCTACATAGCTTTTACACACTGCCCTTACCTTAGCTATATGGGCATGTGAAACCTCTTGCAGTGAGCATTTGCATCAAGCTACTAGTTACCACAAATGTGTGGCCTGTGGGTAGAGGAGGTAAAAAAAGTGGCCCATCGGAGTCTGCTATGTTATCATAGCCTCTGTAGTATGCTTGGGGCCGTGGAGCGGGATTTTGTCCCCTCTGTTGGTGTTCACCCGGAGCATCGGGTAACAACTGATCATGAACATCAACCGGAGCTGGGATGTTCTTGTTTGGATAATCATCATTGATTCCCAAGTTTCGATTCATATTCCGTAGTATACGCTCTAATTCGTGATCGTAGGGAAACAAGGGTTCTCTTCCTCTCCGTGTATTTGACATACAAGGAGGATAGTTCTGAAAAAAATCAAAAACAATAAAGCAAAGTAAAATCAAGAAACTATCAACTAAACTATAGTAATAAGTTCAATATAATCTAAAATCTATAATCCCCGGCAGCGGCGCCAAAATTTGATACGCTCAAACTTACTTCTCCAATAAGAAGTAAAGCGGTCGTGTCAAGTAAATATCCGAACTAGTGAGGTTGGGATCGTTCCCATGAGGAAAGTAGTCTAGACTTAACTTCAATCTATTATTACTTTTGTTTAGTCAATTACTTTCTTGGAAAGTAAAAACAATAAAAGGGGGGTTTCTATTTCTAAATGAACGAAAATAACTACCTAATTTGAAAGAGACACTTAACCGCTTTGAATGTTGTATTTTTATCAATTAATAAAAGTAACTAGGGTTTACGTGTTCTCCACTGGCTCATAACTTGATAATTCTAACTATAATAATTCTTTCCTAGTATCTTGCATGCAAAGTGATAAGTTATGTATTTCTAAATCCTTGGTCCGGCATCTAGAAAATCTCACTCCGCACCATGGTCCGACTACGTGTGTTGCTATCCTAACTCTTATCCTTACCTCATACTAAGCATCGTATTCGATATTTGACTAAGTTATTACCTCGTACCAATCAATACTAGCCTATTAGATAGTATACACTAAACCTATGTTGATAATTCTTTTCCTATTATCTACCTCTTTGGTCCGGCAAGTAACATTAAGGCGAGTTCTAACGTTGGCCATCCGTTAAAAAGACTTCTAAGCGAAAGAATTATTAATACATGCAAGACACTATTCTAGAAGCGTTATTTTAGTGACGTTTTATCTCATTATTTGCCTATGGAGTTTAGTTAGTCATAGTCATAATAACAATATTCAAATATATTAAATAAGAATTCATGTACTTACTTCATTGAGAAAGAGTAAAATCCAAAAGTTTTCTTGATTAATCACCAATAATCACTTGAAAGAATCTCAAAGTAATCAACAATCTCACAAAAAGTCTAATGATTCTCAAAAGTCTAACAATACAGTGTCAACTAATATGATGTCTAACAATACGGAGTCTACTAATATGATGTCTAACAATACGGAGTCTAACCTCAAAAACGAGGTTTTTTGAACTATTTATAGAAAATAAACACCTAATTAAAAAAGGACTCTATTTGCTGAAAATCTGCCTGTACGCGGCTGGGTCGACGGAACTTGCGATGGATCGTCTTGATCACGACGGACCGTCATGGACTCTGTCGTTCCATACTTATGCAATTTCTTCTGCTTGTCTCTTCGTTACCCTCGACGGCAGGTATGACGGACCGTCATAGGCACAACGGTCCGTCGAGGGTCTTCGTTTCAAAACACTTGAACTCTTGGAATATAGGTACTGGGACTACTTATCTGAACTTCATGACGAACCTGCAGTACAGATCGTCATAGACTCAACGGACCGTCATGAACTCTGTAGCCCCACACTTGGTCAGACTTCCCCATCTTCCTTCAACAGCTGCACTACGCTGCCACTTATGGACCGTCACAAGCACGACGGACCGTCATAAGCTCCGTGGGTGGTCTCTTCTGCATTTCTTCACTAATAATCTCCGCATTCATCTTTGGACAGATTTTCTGCAAAATAAAGAGAAACTTATATAAAAATTAGCACAAAAAGGCTTTTGGACACACTAAACTTAAGGAAAAAGTATTAATAATATCGTGAAACCACGATATATCAATGGAACACTTCAAAAGTTTAGGTATCTTTATGCAAATATGGGACACTCTACCAAACGACCCCTAAATGTAATAACCATTAGCAAAAATAATGCATGCATTAATTATATGTATTATTAATTCCTTGTTTGGTGCATTTTTTCATGCTATGTGTAATTAATGCTATTGTGTCTATATAAGTGTATTACTAATACCTAGAAATTCATGGTATTAGTAATAAAAAGGATTTAATGCATGCACTAATATCTTCAAAGACTCACTTACTCCTCAAAAGTACTTTTACATATTTTCCACCATAATTGTGAAGAATACTTTTGTAAATAAATATTTTCATACATTACATACTATTTTTAATACACAAAATCAAACAATGTATAAGAAATAATCTATGCATAACTAATACAAGTATAACTAATACACTCTATTGGATATTATTTTTATACACGGTACCAAACGACTCCTTAGTGATTTGATGCAAATAAATATTGGAATTACAATTTTTTTTTTAAAAAAATTTAGACATTATTTGTTTAGACTTTTATAGATGAATTTTTACTTGGTGTGATACCATATTGAACCGAGTGAATATCTTATTTAAAATTTTAAATTATTAAATAAAACATATTTTAATTTATTTACATTGTACTATTACGTAATGCTGCAAGTAAATCTAAATCTTTACTAAACTAAACTTGAAAATAAAGCAATTAAAGATACATTTAACTACTTCTTTGTCATTGTTTGTGAAACTAATATCAAGAAAAATATTCACCTATTAGGACACCGGAAAAAAAGACTTAAATGTAATAGATCATCATACATATTTTCAAAATATAGAGGAAAATTGAAAATTTACTTTCATTTGCAGAGATGATTTCTTTTAAATAAATATTTATGACTAAGCAATCGGATTTGTGGATTTTCATATATAGAACCACTTTAACAAAATAGATATTTGGTGGCAATAGGTGTTTAATTTTTTTTGGGATAATGCACAATTACCCCCTTCAACCTATGCCCAAAATCTCAGAGACACACTTATGCTATACTAATGTCCTATTGCCCCCTGAACATATTTGATTAATAATTTTCTACCCTTTTTGGCCTATGTGGCACTATCTTGTGGGCCCAATGCTGCTTGACCTTTTTTTCAAGCTAGTACCATGTATGCCGAAAAGGGGTAGAATATTACTTATAAAAACATTTAAGGGGGGTAATAGGTCCTTAGTATAGTATAACTGTGTCTTTGAGATTTCAGGCATAGATTGAGGGGGTACTTGTGCATTTTTCCATTTTTTTGCGATATGATTTACTACCACAAAAATATTTAGTGATAATTGAGTTAATGTTATAGAACTCATAGTAGCTAAATCCTTTAGCAATATTTCAAAAGTTTTTTGGTTATAAATACTCATACTTATTATTGTTGTTAAAATATAAAAGAATGATAACTATATTATTACCGGTAACATTTTTTGTCTCACAATCATTTATTTGTTATATCATATTTATGTGGGTCTCCTTCTTTCTCTCTCTCTCTCTCTCTCTCTCTCTCTTTATATATATATATATATACACACACATATCTATATATCATTTATTTGTTATATCATATATTATTTTTATAGATATACTACACATGTTTTTGTTGCTTATTTCAATTTTTTAGGCCTTGTGCATTATTTGAATAAGTGTATCGTGTATTCTATATATCTCATATATGATATATTGATTAGCGTAAATATACTTTTCTCATATATGTACTAGGTGATTTAAAGTTAAATGTTTGGATAGATCAAACTCTTATTAATTTTTTTTATCGATGTTCAATTGTTTCCTAAAATCACACCTAATAATAAAAAGATTAAAAAAATTATTGTTTTGTTTTCGTAGTTTCTCATGATATAATATAATATGAATTTAATATTCTTTGCACTACTTACAAAGATATTTTAACTATGATTAAGAAAAAGGAAGTATGATTTAACTTGTGTCCTATAATTTTTTTGTTGATATATGCGAATTATCTTACAAATTCAATTAATATGAAATTGGGAGTATTTTTTTTCTACCTTGAGAAATTATGATTAATATAGCATCTATGCATTTATTTATATCAAATTATCATTTATCATCACTAAGCTTATAATTTCCGTATTTAATTTCATTCGTAATTTAAAAAATGTATGGAATTGAAGGGGAATATTAATCTCGGAGGATCATAGAAACAATTGGGAATTGGAATTTCGTAAAATGAAGAAAAAGGTAGATGTAAAATAAAGTTTGTATGTGGCCCACATTATCAGAGCAATGAAACTCTTTGAAATGACTTAATGCACGTGGATTCTATAGGCCCTAAAAGCACGTGTGATCTAGACTATTTTGTCTAATAAAAGATTTGAATCAAGATATTATGAAATTTCTCAAATACCCTATGTCAACAAGCAAGCATATTGATAGAGAGGAGCTTGCTATTCCCTCTTGTTATATAGTATAAAAAGTAATATACAAAAACACTAGTAAAAATACAATGTTTGCATTATTATAATCAAAATCTCTCATAATACAATTGTAATGAAAAATTTGAATAAACTTTTCAAAGTTTAGATTTTTTGCAGCTGAATAAATGGTTCTAGTATAACTTTGAGTTAATACACAAGAACTGGTGCCTATTATGTATCATATTTTCTAGAATTATGTATCATTGGTCACCATATTAGCTATTGATTAATTACACTTTTTTATTAATCGAATCAAGCTCTTAATAAATTTACTCATTTATTCAACTTTGGAAATAAAAATTGACCAAATCTTAATTCAAGAAGTATATATAGTTAATTGGATTTACATTAAAAGAAAACTAGGTTTTAGATGCGTTTGTAACACATGTTTAATTTTTTTTAATTAAAAAAACCCTCTTATTTTAGATGCAGATACATTCATTGGAATAATAGAGAATATGTCTTACGTGTATACATGTGGAGTGATATTGAAATGACACTAAAATATTTTATATTAATTTTTTATTTTAATTTTTAGCGGATGATTTTTTTACTACATCATATCAAGATGATCTTCGATAAAAACTACTGGCTAACTACAAGCGGAAGTCTAACTCAAGCATACAAAGCTTAAAAATTGAATAAAAATCCATGAAACAAAAATACAAATATTTCACTTAAATGAGAAACTCTGAATAAAAAATATATATTCAACTCCCAAAAATATATGCAATTTAAGTCTTTAAAACATTTAACAAAATTCATGAAAAAACTTACAAAACTCTACTATCTATTTATGAAGCCTGTAACTCACAAAGTTGGGACCCACGACATCCTAACAACTGGTATAAGTTAAAGTAGAAGTGGAACCCTCTTGAAGCAAGTAGTTAACTCTAACTACATATAGTATCAATGAAGGTCCTGTTGATGGTCCTGAATACTTATATATGCATAATAAAACTATGTAGGCCAAATGAGTAAGCACATTAAATGTACGGGCATGTAAGGGAAATTTTAAAGTATAACATAAGCTTGAACGTGATAAAAAGGGAAAAATACTTACCTCATCTCAACTCACCTCAACTCAAAGAAACATAGTTCAACTCAACTCAAGGAATACTCAAAACTACTCAAACTTCCTAAACATATAAGTACTCAAGGGTAAAATACTCAACTTAGAAATAAGGTAGTAAACTTAGTGAAGTGGAACTCAATTCAACAATAATGTACTCGACTCAATGAGTGGCGTGGGGGTGCACTAGCTGGCGCGACGTACTAGGCCCTAACCTAGAAAATCTGACGAATTTCTTTGCTCGTTTTCACCCTAACTCGCCTATAATCGAATAGTTTCTTACCCAATAACTTGGATTCAATTAATTAAAATAAGTACACTCTAATCTACTAAACACATCCCTCGAAAACACTCACTTTCATCTCAACAAATCTTAAAAACCCTAACACAACAATATTTGGTAAGAACTTCAAGAACACTTCACAAGAATTCATCAAGAAATATAATCTTTCAACTTCAAGAATGAAATTGCACTTAAATTAACATGATTGCTGTGTGGGTGAACAAAACCAATACCATGAAAGCGTACATACCTCTAAGGGATAAAACCTATGGTGAAAATCCGCAATAAAACTCAAGAACCTCGACGAACGTCTTGATCCTTTCCTCTATTTTCCTTTTTTCTCTTATTTTCTTTTCTTGAACTCATAACTAAAACTCTAGGCGTATATTATGATTATAAAACTGAAAAATAGGATTAGACACTTAAAAACTTATTAAAAAAATGAATCAAATCTAATTGGATAATGAAAAGACCATAATACCCCTTTCTAATTTCGAGCAACTTTCCATTACTTGACAACTTGACTTCAAAAGGGCATATCTCACTCATCAAACATCAAAACGTAACAATGGTGACCTCGACAAAGTATTCAAATACCTTTTATTATATATCTTTTAGCCTAACTAACCCATTCTGGAGAGAGCGTTATGGTCATTTGAAGTTTACCCAAAACGAAGAAGAAATTAGGAATGACGTTAATGAATTCTCTCTAGTTCTTCTTGGAACTCAAGGTGCTATATCTAGTGACCTCATCACTTAGGAAAATTTTAATTTCCTTGGTAAAAACTTACTGATTAAGAATGATAGTTCGAGTCTTAGTTTGAAAAAAAATTATGGGGTGTTTCAATCTCTCCCCCTTGGGATCATTCATTCTCTAATGATGGATGAACTAGGTATTTAGCGGGGTTACTCTTATCATATCTTTCATACCAACTAAAATTTGCCCACTTTGCTATTAGGAGACAACTAAGAGCTCCTATTTAACTATTTCTCATTTAATAGTTTAGTAATTCATCAATGATTACAATAACAAACATATCTAAATAAGGATTAAGTAATCTATTTATAAGGTCCATGAACGCTGCAGAAGCATTGGTCAAATAAATGGACATAACTAGGAATTCATAATGACCATAACAGGTCCTTAAATTTGTCTTTGGAATATCATGTTTCCTTACTCTCAACTTATGATAGCTAAATCTGAAGTCTATCTTAGAAAAACAAGTGGCACCACGAAGTTGATTAAAGATATCATTAATTCTCGGAAGACTTATTATTGATAGTAACCTTTTTCAATTGATTGTAATCAATACACATTCTAAGAGAACCATCATTGTTCTTCAAAATAAGACAGCACATCGCCCCAAGGTTAGATACATGGTTAAATAAAATCTTTCTAATGGAGATATTTCAACTGCTCTTTCAACTCTTCAACTTTGTTGTTGCCATTCAATATGTAAGAATCGAGATAGCAAGAGTATCGAGAACAATATCTATACCAAAGTCTATTTATCTATGAGGAATAACTTTGGGAAGATCCGTTGGAAAGACTTCTAAAATCACCCTTAAGCATTGTTGAACTAGTCTTCCACTCTATATCTGACTCATTAGGAAATTGGAACTTAACAGTTCGAGTTCTTTAATAAACTGAGGCATAACAGACATTAAGCCAATCCATACCAAGAATGACATCAAAGTCTATCATGTCTAACTCAACTATATCAGCCATGGTGCTCTTGTGATTGACAGAAATGGTACAATAACGACCGACTATCTATACTAGAATAGACCCACTGAAGGTCTCAACAAGATTCTAATGAAGAACATCAAAATTCATCGCAACATAAGGATTTACAAAAGATAAACTTGCTCCTAGATATAGCAAATAATAAACATTAAAGTTCAAGACTTGGATCATACTAGTGAAAACATTTCACAAATCCTCTTGGTCTAGGCAACTAGCACCTCCGCCTTCCCCTAATGTAGTTTCTCTTCTAGATGCAACTTTATCTTGTAGGGCAGTTGAATAATACTGGGATCTATAGCCCCTATTACAATTACCATGTCAACTCTCAAGTCAATCTCTCATAAAATGTTCGTTCTGACAACACTTGAAGCACCTAGTGGAGCCGTCACAACTTACCGCTAAGTGGATCCTACAACACTTAGCAAATGGAAGAGTCTAAATACCTCCTTGTGACACACTAGATTGAGAATGCACAGGTCTAGCTCTAAAATTCTGTGAATTTTGATTATCAAATTCACTTTTTTTCCTTGGAGAAGGTGCACTAGAAGATGAAACAACAGGTCACTTATATTTTCGTTGGAAAGATTACCGGTTTGCATTACTTTTCTGCATCATATACTCATTCCCTATCTTAGCTCTCTTGTTTCAGAACTCTTCCCTATCTTTTAGCTTCGCTTCCTCATGTTGTTGAACATTGTTCATAAATCTACATATGTTCACATCCCTTATCAACATAACTGCCTTGCCTTACTTTCTTGACAAACGAGACAACCCAACAATAAAAATATTCGTCATGCCTCTTATGTGAGCAATTATCTACAGAGCACAGCAGGAAAGTTTGGTGAGCTTCAGACTATACTCATGAACACTCATAGATTACTGCTTAGGAGTAGCGGATTCTCATACCTTTGCTTCCCTTAGGTCACAGGGAAAGAAATGCCACAACAAGGCCTCCTCAAACAAAGCCCAAATCAGAAGTGGTGCACATTTATCTTCATCTTATTTCCATTGGCCAAACAAGATGTCACGACCCAGGGTTACACACTACAAGTAAAATGTGTACTTGACATTGAAGGGAGTCTCATGGAATCTCTTAGAATAACTATAACATCAAGACATAGATTAATGTGGAAAATTTAAAACTTTTATGATCGAAGTCAACTTCTTTTTCATACACGAACGTTGAAGTGTAAGCTTGTCTTATTCATCACCTAATACTATAGAGAGTACAAATAGGGTTAAAAGACCTTTACATCAATAAAGTCTAAAAATAGAAAGTACAATGAAAAATAGAAAAGTTCATATCTTGTCATCAAACTTGAGGATTCACAAAGAGAAGGGAATAGTAAACCCAAGCTTTACTTGACATAAGTACGGTCTAAACGACCGGAACATACGCTCATAAAATGTGGAAAATATAGGTTAGCACAATAAAGCACTAAATATGTACGTCATGCAAAAACATGTATAAAAGGGATATTTAGTTGAAATAATGCATTTATCATGTTTAAAAGAAATTATGCACGTATATTAAGAAACATGTCAAACTAAACTATAAGCTACCCATAACCATACTATTTCAATGTAAAGGTTAGATCTCATAACCTTACCAAATTATAAGTATCACATTTAGGTCACCAACATCATACATATCACACCCCTACACCCTGGGCGTGGCCGGCACCCAATGACCATTGTTGGCCTTGAGTGAACCCTTGGCCTGGATAACTTAACTCAACGGAAGGCTTAAACATAAGATATAACTCAAGGAAATAACTTTAAATAGTACTTAGCCAAAATGGCAACTTCAATTCTTTACATATGAAATAGAAGACCAAAGAAAAACTAACACTGTCTGTCTATGACTTCTCTAAAGTAGAGATGGTTATTGGGACAGGACTCCTAATAATCCCAATAACTGAAAATGAAATAAATAATTCAATGATAAGGATGTCATCTCAAATGAAGGGACGCTCACCAACTGACTCTGAGCAGCTCACTAGATCAATGGTACGCCAAATGTTTATCATAGTTACTTGCGGCTACATTATAATACGATGTAGTCAAACTGACATTAGTATATTGAATGTACGAGTATGCAAGTTTGAATGCTAACAACACTTAAGCTTGAAAAAGAGTAAGAGGAAGAATTTACCTTGGCTATGATCAACTCATGAATAACTTAACCCACTTCAATATAATGCAATTTAAAAGTAAGTATAATATAAAAAAAACTGTGTGAAACATGCTGTAAACACTGAATGTATGCATGATACAATTAACTCTTCTATGTATGTAAAGTACAAATAAACTGATGTATATAAAAATACAATAAATTATGTGGAAGTTTCTATACTCGATAACCATCCGTTAAGAGCTACACTGATAATACAATGATCTACGTCATGATGCCAGCATATCCTATGCTCTGCCAAAGATATAAGACCTGAACTGCCTAATGGATCCACTAGTCTACTCTAACAAGGGTTCATCTAAAAAGTATCAATCTTTTATACCTATGGTGGCTATGAATTGTCTGCACTCTCCTCATATCATTGCTTAATACTACTCCCAAAAATATGTAAGCTCTTATGTTTTTTTTCTAAAATCATATTGATTAAGTGGTTTTGTGATTAGTGTTCAAAATACATAGCTCAATGCTATATTGGAAATAATAGTTTCCTTGCTTGTTTCTTTTAAAAAGCTATAGTTATTCTCTGAAAACTTTCCCTAAGGCTCCGTAGAAATCAATGTTTATTTACTAGTTAAATGTTCAAACATTTTAAGTCTCTTTGGGAATACTAAGTCGCTATATACCTTTGAAGAAAAGAACTTCAACTTACTCTTTACTTAGCTTTGAACTGGAATCTTATAACAAATTTAAAATGTTCAAATGTGACTCTTGAAAACCTTTAAGAACTTTACTTTAACTTACTTCTGAGCTTTATACTTGACTTCTTAACTTTATGAACTTTGAACATAACTTTCCTTGAATTGAATTGTGGATTCAAGGTTATGATTTAAGTTCCTTGATTATTTTTAGGTGTTTAGAACTCATTTGATTTAATTAGAATCATTGAAAGATGTTAATGTACCTTAGACGGACTTAAATGGACAAAACTACAAAAATTGAATGAAAAACGTCGAATTGGGGGTATTGGTGACTCGCCGTCCCAGCCTCAATTGACTGTGGAAAACTCCAAAAATTAAACAATATTTGTGTGCGGATAAAATAATCCAACACAAAATATACCACATACCTGAATAGGGATCAACCCCGATAAATTCCACTAGAACCATTGGCGTTCTTGGAGATATCTTGATCTTCTCCCTTGTTCTTCTTCTCTTCTCTTTTATCCCAAGCCCTAAGCGTGAATTTTTTTTCTAAAAACATACATAAGAATTATTTTTAACGTTCCGGAATCTCTGCATAGGATAAGCTATCTTTAATTCCAAGATTTTTAGATGGTATAATCAATGAAGAATCGCGCGTGCACTTTTTTAACATAGAGATGTGAAACACTGGATAAACCGCTACTAACTCTTATGGTAACTCCGACTCATAAGCAACATTATCTGTTCTCTTGGATATTCTATAAGGTCCAATGTACCAGGGACTAAGTTTCCCCTTTTTACCAAACCTCATCACACACTTTAGGGTGAAACTTTTAGGTATACCCAATCATTCACCTCGAACTCCAACGACCTTCTCCTAACATATGTGTAGGATTTTTGACGATTGTACCGTTTTTAGTCTTCCCTGGATCACCTTTACCTTCTCCATGGTTTGGTAAAGTAGATCTTGTCCTGTGAAACACGCTTCACCAACTTCAAACCAAAGAATAGGAGATCTGCATCTTCTCGCATAAAGAGCCTCATATGGAGCCATTCAGATGCTCGAATGGTAACTGTTGTTGTACGCAAACTCAATTAGCGGTAGGTGATTGTCCCAATTCATCTGAAATCAATCACACTAGCCCTCAACATGTAATGTAAGGTCTGTATAGTATGCTCCCCCTTCCCATTCATCTGAGGATTAAAAGTAGTGGTTAAGTTCACTTGTGAACCCAAACCTTTTTGGAAAGACTTCTAGAACTTTTCAATTATTTGTGCACCTCTAACTGAAATGATTGAAACTGGGAGGCCATGAAGTGTCACAACCTCTTTAACGTATAACTACGTATAATCCTATGCCGAATAAGTGGTCTTCACTGAAAATAAGTGGGTTGATTTGATCATTCTATAGACAATCACCCAAATCAAATTATGTTGTTTGCTGTAATTTAGAAATCCTGTAACGCAGTCCATGCAAATAATCTCCCACTTCCATTCTTGAAGTTCTATGTTCTAAGACAAACCTCCAAACTTTGGTGTTCTACTTTCACTTGTTGTAAATTTGGGCATTTGGCCACAAACTCAACAATGCCATTCTTCATGCCCTTCCACCAATATATTTGGGGTACATGGATTAATGGAATACCTTGAGGTATGAGCTTCCTGCATGATCCTTTCTTGGAGTCCATTCACCCTAGGTTCACACAATCTACCTTGGTACTTCCAGCACACCATCTCCTTCTTATTCAAAATCCAAAACTCTTTAGTTGTGAACATTTGTCTTCAAGTCAAGCGAAAAGTGGTCTTGTTCTTGCTTCTCTTTCACTTTTGTCACATGTGATGACTAAGACCCATTGGTCACCACTATCCCTTCATATGTGGAATCCATAAGTTTGACCCTTAGGAGTACAAGTTTGTGGACATCTTTGGTAGTGATCCCAATGGATAACCTGCATAAAGTATCAGCAACCCCATTAGCCTTACGTGGGTGGTAGAGAATACTAATTGTATAATCCTTGAGTAATTATAATCACCTTTTCCATCTTAGATTGATCGCTTTCTAGGTGAAAACATATTGTAACCTCTTATGGTCAGTGAGTATGTCAACATGAACAATATACAAGTAGTGACACCATACTTTCAAGGCAAAAATACTCCAACGAACTCTAAGTAATGGGTTGGATAATTCTTCTCATGAACCTTCAACTTTCTAGAGGCAGAAGCTATAACCTTGCCATTCTACATTAGCACACAACCCAAAAAAAACTCTTGATGCCTCACAGTACACCACAAAACCTAAAACATTGAGTACCTTTTGGTAAGGTCAAAACTGAAGCAGCAGTGAACCTCTTTTTTAACTCCTGAAATCTTTTCTCACAATCTTCAGACCGTTGAAACGTAAATGTTTTCTGAGACAGGTTGTTCAATAGAGATGATATAGATGAAAATCCCTCACCAAATCTTCTATAGTAGCAAGCGAAACCCAAGAAAATCCTTATATCTTTTGGGGATGTGTGTCTAGACCAACTTTGAATGACTTCTATCTTTTGGGTATCAACCCTAATCCCATCACCAGAAACGATATGTCCTAGAGTACCACAGACATAATCCAAAACTCACACTTGGGGAACTTGGAATATATCTCCTTCTCTTTCAAAGACTTAAAAACTATCCTGAGGTGACTTGCATGATCTTCTTTATTTCTTGATTAGAATGTCATCAATGAAAACAATAACAAATAGATCTAAATAATTTTTGAAGACATTGTTAAGAAGATCCATGTATGATGCAGTGCATTGGTCAAACCAAATTACATGACAAAAAACTCATACTGCCCATATCTGGTTCTAAAACCTATCTTTGGAATATAAAACTCCCTAACTCTTAATTAATAATAACCTAATTTGAGGTCAATTTTCAAGAAGCAATAAACACCTTGAAGCTCGTCAAAGTCATCTATCCTTGGAAGAGGATACTTATTCTTAATGGTAAGATAATTCAATTGGCAGTAGTTTATAGACATCCTAAGGAAATTATCGTCTTTTCTCACAAACAAGACTAGAGCGCCCCAAGGTTAGGCACTTGGTCGAGTAAAACTCTTAGATAATAGATCTTTTAATTATTCTTTCATCATTTTAAACTCTGTTGGTGCCATTCTATATGGATGGATATAGATTAGACAAGTATTGGAAGAAGATCTATACCACTAAAGTCTCTCTCTCTCTAACGAGGGACACTAGGAAGATCATCTTGAAAGACTTGTGGAAACCTTTTCACTAACGGAACTGTCGAAATAAGAGGTATCTCAACATGAGAGTCATTAACTCTGACTAAGTGATAGACACACCCCTTAGGAACCAAATTCCTTGCCTTAAGATATGAAATGAATCGACCCTTAGGCACTACTGAACTACTTTCCACTCCAAGCCTAGCTCATTTGGAAACTAAAATTTGACAACTCGAGTGCTACAATCATTTAAGGCATAACAAGAGTGAAGTCAATCCATACCAAGAATCACATCGAGGTCTACCATTTATAACTCAACTAAAGCAACCATGGTGTTCTTGTTATTGAAGGAAATAGCACAATCATAATATACCCTTTCGGCTAGATTAAATTCTAAAGAAAAGTAGAAACGCTAAAGGGTTCACAAAGTTGCTCAAGAATAATATAAAAGTTTATGGCAACATATGGAGTTACAAAACATAAATTAGCTCCCGGATCTAACAATGCATAAAAAGCAATGTCAAAGACTTGAATTATACCAGTGCCAATGTCTTGTGAATTATGTTGTTCTTGGCGATTGTTGAGACTATACGAGATGTTTGTTCTTCTGCCAAAACCTTAAATGGCTCCCCTAGGTGCAACTATGTCTGGTGGAGCAACTAATGAATACTGAGCTCTGCTTCCCCCTGTAACTACCAACCTGTTTGTTCTTTGGACACTCTCTCATGAAATTCATGGTTTGACCACACTTGAAGCAACCCATGGAGCCCTCACGATAAACACTAGAATGATTTCTACCACATTTAGTGCATGCAGGAGGCTTACTACTTCCATGCGCCACACTACACTGTGAATAAGCAGGCATAGCTCGGGATTTCTTACCATATTGCTCAACTCTCACTGGGCGCAGCTGCACAAGCAATTAATTGTGCAGGACCAATTTGTTTCTTAATTGTGTCCGTTTCGAACCACCTTTCAGGGGTAGTCTTGGTTTTCTTATTTGTGTACTCCTGTCATTCCCTCAAATTTTCCTTCTCTACCTGTTGTACAAAAATTATGAACCTCTGAATGTCCATGTCTCAATTAATCATTTTGGTCTGACCCTCATCGCTTGAAGAGCGACCCAATCCGCCAACGAACAAAATCATCCTACTCTTCATGTAGTTAACTATCTCTAGAGCATAAGCAGATAGTGGGTGAATTTCAACGCATACTCATACAGACTTGGATAATCCTGCTTAAGACTGAGGAACTCATGTACATTTTCCCTCTCTCAGTTCTCCGAGAAAGAGATGCCCCAAGAAGGCCTCTCCAAAACGAGCCCAGCTCGCAGGTGGTGCATCTTTATCTCTACCCTATTTCCAGTGGTCAAACCTTCTAGCAATAATTTTGAGTTGCTAAGCATCTAGCTCAACTTTCTGAGTGTCATCAACATGCATCACCTCGAACACCTTTTCCACCTCCTCCGTAAATTTCTCTGGGTCCTCATTAATGCTCGAACTAGTGAAGCTTGGGCGATTCATCCTCAAGAATTTTGAAAACCTCAAAGTGTCAGCCCGTTCTTGTTGAGCTCCTCTCTGTCGACTAACCTAGTTATTCATAGCTTGACTCAACATCCTAATAGCCTTACGGAACTTAGCATTGGTAACTTCTACTTTAAATTACACTTCAGGTGCATTGCATAACTCTTGTTCCTGACGTTCAACATTCCTCCTAGGCGGAAGACCTCTTGCTTCTCTTCGTGGAGGAATGGTTATGTGAAATACTCACAAGCACGAATCAGAGAGAAACTTTTAAAGATAAACTCTACTGCATGAAATGAGTGTAAAATAAGTGTGGTATTTTCCTAAATGTTGCAGCCTCTGAATTACAAATGTGGCGCGCTTCACGCCGATAGCTAGGAATCTACAGACAAGACTTCATAGACTTCAGGACTCTTCAACATAGCACTGGTACCATGTTTGTCACACCCTGAGCCTACACTATGGGCGTGACCGATACTCAATAATCATTGCCGGCATTGAGCAAAGGCCGGTCTCACTTAACTCAATGAAGTACTTAATCATACGATATAACTCAAGGATATAACTCTAAATAGTAATTAGAAAAAATTACAACTTCAAGTCTTTCTAAATGGCATGGAAGACCAAAGAAAAACTAACACTATATATTTATCAAGCCTCTAAAGTAAAGATGGATGTTAGGACAAGACCCACAATAATTCCTAATAACTGAAAAGTGAAGCAATAATAAAATGTAAAGGATGTCCTCCAAAATAAAGAGAGTCTCACAAACTGACTTTGAGCAGCTCACTGGATTAATGGTATGCAAAAGGCTTATCCTAGTTACCTGCGTCTGCATCATTATGCGATTCAAGCCAACTGGAATCGGTTCATTAAGTGTACGAGCAAGTTGGATTTCTAACAAAACTTCAACTTGAAAATCTTGAAAAGGAGTAAGAAGGAACACATACGCTTTCTCTGCTCAACTCATAAATAACTAAACTTATTTCAATATAATGCAATTCAAAAGTAAGTGCAATATAAAGAAAAATTGTCTGAAACATATTCTTAACACTGAATGTATGAAAGATACAATACAATTTGGTATGTGTGCAAAATACAAATAAATTGATGTACATAAGAATGCAATAACTTAAATTGGCGGTTCTCTAACAGACAACCATTACATAAGAGCTACAGTGATGATACATAGATCTACATCACACAGCCAACACATCCTATACCTGGCCAAAGGCGAAAGACCTGAGCTGCCTAATGGGTCTATTAGTCTACAGTGAAAAGGGTTCATATAAAAAGTATGACTATTCTACCCATGGTGGCTTCACTGTTTGTGGGGGCTCTGATTTGTCTGAACTCTCTCCTATATCGGCGCATAATACTACTCCCAAAAAAATGCTATCTATTATGTTATAAAAAAGACATTGATTTTGTTGTTTGATATTGGTGCACAAAATACTTATCTCAATGCTATCTGGGAAATCATAGTTTTCTTGCTTGCTTCTCTTAAGAAGTTATAGTTCTTTTGTAAAAACTTTTTGTAAGGCTCCTTGGAAATCAAAGTTTCCTTAGTAGATTTGGGAATACATATTACCCATATTTCTTTGAAGAAATAAACTTTAATGTACTCTTTATTTAGCTTGAAACTTATGTCCTAAGAACACTACGGTGACTGATTTCTTAGCTTTAGACTTGAATTCATAACTTCCTTGACTTTGATCTTAACTTTACTTTAATTGAATTATGGATTTAAGATATGAGTTGAGTTCTTTAATGATTTCTAGGCGTTCAGAATTCATTTGAAGTAACTACAATCATAGGATGATATCAATATACCTTCAAAGGACTTAAAAGGACTAAACTACAGAAACTGGATGAAAAACACCGGTCATTTGGCATAAAAGTGGGACACCACACCACCCTTAGCTTACATAGGCTTGGTTCTGGTGCACTGGTAAATGTCGCGCCAGACCCTTGTTGATTGACGCCAACTTCAGGCGCAGTGTACGCACAACACGCTTGGTTTGCTCAGGTGAATCTGACAGATTTTTCAATTCTTTTCAAATCCCAAAACACCTAAACCTCCATGATTATATCCCCAAACCCTTATAATCATCAATAATATCAATACCCAATAGATCTAACTAAAAATGACAATTAAAACTACTAATCAACATTAACTGGTATTCAATCAACTCAACCAAAAAAGATTCGACAAGACTTATCAATGACTCACTTCAAATCATACTAACAACTCCACAAATACAAAACTGAAGCAATATTGGTGTGTGGATGAATTGATCCAACACGAAAGATCTCACATACCTTAATAGGGATCACCATCGAAGAATTCCACTATAATCCTGTAACACTCCAAAAATCAATGACTTTGTCTAAAGCCTCACATAATGTACTATTCTCTAAAACACTTCTTATAAGCCTAAAATTATGAATCGAATCCAACTATGAAGTATTAGAGTCTAAATGTCAAGGGGTGACCATGACGTCTGTAAACTAGTGCAATTGCACTAGTAAAATGTCCTTAGGTTTTGTGAAGGTTTGGAAGTGTTGTACGAAGTCTATAACTTGTATAAATACTTTTAATAGGTAAAAATATGTATATAGAGTTAAAACGTTCAGGTACGACCCCCATATGATTTCCCTAGGGGTGCTTGAAGGGACCCCAGATATGGCCAAACAAGCTAGCTCGCAAAGCAGCAACCAAAATTGGCCTAGCAGGAAACAAATAGACGTCGTGAATACAGTCCACCATGGAACAAAAATCATGTCCGTACCGTGGAAACGTAAAAAAATCCACTGTCTCAAAAGTCAATTTTTTAATTCTTGCGGGAACAGCTCAGCTATGCAAACTTGATTCCTGACGAAAATCTAAAATTTCTATTCAAGTTAAACTTCACAAAAAATTGTCAACGTAAGTGAGGATTCTTTTAGTTATTTTATGGGAGGGATATATTGATTCTAAATCAGATTTTCACCAAAATTTTCAACTCAAATCAAAAACCCAAAAGCTCTCACTTCTCTCTACTCAACCTCCATTGAAGGGCAACTAGGAGCTTGAAGAAGAAGACCAATTTCTCAAGTTTTCAATACAATTGCATGGGAAATCCTTAATTTAGGCATGTGGATTTTTATTCATGGATTAGTTTATCCATGAAGCCCTTCAAAACTTCTAATTCAAATTCTACATTGTGACAAAAAGCTATGGCTTTTGATCTAGCCATGGGTTCAATCAAACATGGGTTTCCTTAAGATGTATGCCTTGAATTATGAATATATATGGATAAGTTAATGATTTATATAGTAAAAATCTTCCAAGAACCCATGTGCATCCTATGACCTAATTTCTTGGGTGTTGATGGATGAATTGAGTACATATGAACATGATGCATATATATTGATGAATTACCTAGTAATAGAATCTTGTTTTCATGCCTATTGTGAGGTACATGGGGGGATGATCATGATACTTGATTCCTAACCTTGAAAAAAAGGTGAATTCTAGGGTTTGTATATATGATGAAGGTTATTGTTCATACACTTTCAATTTTTCTTGCAAGGTACATGACTTATGAAATGATGTAAGAAATAATTGGGATGTTTTTATTCACTTAAATATAACTATTGGTATGGATTATGTATAATGTAGTTGGTCTCTTGTGTTGATTGAAAGTATAGTTCTTATGAAAACACTCTATATTGAGATTGTGAAAGTGCAGCGCCTGTATGTATATTGATACTTGGATGAATGTGTATTCTCACCTAATGAATCTAAGAGCTTATGTAAAATTTTATTGAACGAAGATGGATACACTTCACACACATAGATACAATTAACAATGGTAGTAATGTTGGGAAAGTATACTAAGCACCGAGAGGATATGTCCAATGAGGGAAAGACCCTTCCGTTAATCCAAGAGGTTGGGTCATCCTAGTGATACTCATGATATGGGGGATCCTCCACTAATGTAGTAGGTAGAGTGCTTAGAAGAAATATCCCTATCCCTTAACTACGTGCCCCGTAGGACTTAGCTAGTGGACCCACAAAGTATCTAGTGTGTAGGTTCTACCTTGGCAAGTAGCACACCCTTTTTCTGTGTGGGATTTTGCGATGCCAGATTCCACGCAAGCTCTCATTGTGTATGTTAGTTATGATACATCTTACCTAAATAATAAAGTAACTAATGAAGTATGAATTAGCTTATGATATCCAAATAAATAGAGTATGTTCAAGTGGTGTTATGGGACTTCACTTGTTCATTGCAGTAGTTTAGGCTTTGAGGGATGTCATAGGGAGTTCTTGGTAGTCATGAAGTAATGTGAAAATATGTAAGTGGTTTGGATAATAGTTGGAGTGAACATATCATTATGTGCAAATGTTTCTCTTGATATATGTATTTCACTTATGATTATTGGTCTGTCATGAATGCAAATGTAATATGTGTGACCAATGTGGTTTCTATGGAAATGCTTGATAGGGTTGGTAGTATGGAATGCTAGCTCTACATTGAAAAAGTGGACCATAGGAAGTGCTAAGGTTATACCTCCATTGTATAGTTGACGTTCTTGTGATATGGTCTTATGTGTTGTATTTATGATATAAATGGCTTTTAAAAACTTCTTAAATGCATATTTTTCATGTAATGTCCATTTCTCATGTTTTAATGATTTTTATGCATTTGTCCATACTTAGTTCATTAGTTGTACGAACCACTTTCTTCCTATTATATTATGAGTATATGTTCCGCCTAAGTGGTTAGCTTCTACATCCTTGAAGAAACCTTGGACTTCTATTATGAAAGAGGTTGTGGTCGGTCCTTAAAAATTCGAGGACATATGCCCTAGTTGACACTTTATGATTTCTCTATTGATGTAATCGATTTAGTAATGTTCACTTATGTAATTTTGTTTGAATAGACTATTGTGTCTAAAGGACTAAGGACCCTATTTGTAGACTTGCGTTGAAATCTTACAACTATATGGTGTTGTGAGATGATATTAGAATATGATCATGAATTGATTATATTGCTAAATGAGGAGTATAAGTCAACCCCATAAACAAGGAGTCTATATAAACTCCACATACAATATTAGAGAAGTCTAAGTATACTTCAATATACATAAAATTTTTAAATTTTCCTCATTATTTCTAGTTTAATATGCTATGACAATTATGCTAAGAGGCTTGTTTCAGACCTTTTCGGGATTGAGAACATGGTAAAATCTAGGGTGTAATGTCCAGTCATTACAAACTTGGTGTAAGAGCGTATGTTTATGGGATAATAGAAGGGTTGAAGTCACACACACCACATTAAGTAGAGCCTTATTCATAAAAGTTAAGTGTGCCACCTTTATAAATAGGAGGATATGAGATTATTAGGAACCTTCCTTTCTTCATTATTCTATGATTGTTCTTGGAGTCTTAACATTGTGTACTTAAATCTTTCCTTCTAATCCTTTTCTTGTGATTATAGGCCAGGAACACAAGGAGGAATAACACTAGGAGGGTCTATAAGGAGAATATAAATGAGGTGGTTTCCCTCGGGCTTCTCAAAACCTTCAGGTTCCTATTGAAGGAGGGTCTATTTCTAATGTTGATATAAGGGATGACATCCCTAGTTAGACGCAAGTGTTTTCTACTTAATTTTCTAGAGATGCTATGGTGCAAGTGAATCCAAATGCTAAAGTCACCGCTTCAAGGATAAGGGATGTCACAAGGATGAATCCCCTTACATTCTTTGGCTCTAAGGTGGAAGAAGACCCACAAGGGTTCATACATGAAGTATTTAAGGTGGTAGATTCCATAGGTGTGACCTCTCAAGAAAAGAAGGAACTTGTAACCTATTAACTAAAAGATGTTGCTCAAGTTTGGTATGAACAATGGAAGGACGAGAGTCATGTTAGAGAATGTCAAATTACTTGGGGGTCTTTAAAAATGGCTTTCCTTGATATGCTCTTTTTCTTGGAACTAACAGAGGGAAAAATTCAAGAATTCATCAATCTTCTTCAAGGGAATATAAGTCTGAAGGAGTATATCCTCAAGTTTACTCAACTATCCAAGTATGCTATTACCATGGTGGCAAACTCTAGGGTAATAAGTTTTGTATGGGGATATCCGATCTTGTAGTTAATGAATTTATGTCGGCTTTGTTAATTCCAAGCATGGACAATTCCTGTCTTATGGTCCATGCAGAACAAATTGAGGAGCAAAATCTTAAACAAGTTGGTAGAGAGTTGAAGTGACCAAAGCCTAGTGAAGTTAAATTTCTCCAAAGCTAGGTTTGAGATACAATATTAATCAAGAAGAGTTTTTATAATCCAACTCCCTCAAACTCTCCAAAGCCCAATCAAGGAAAGAGGACTAGCCCTAAGACTCTAGGGAAAAATAAGAGTGACCCTTTTGTGGAAAGAACTACTTGTGCCAATTATGGTAAAAATCATGAAGGGAAGTGTCTTGTCGGTATGGGCGTTTTCTATGGATGTTGTAAGAGTGGTCACTAATTGAAAAATTGTACGCCCATAGGGAGACACGGTACCGAAGCTCCCACAAAAACTCCAAACCCTGACGCTCCTAAGAAGAATCGCTTCTATGCTCTCCGCTCTTTGGGTGATCAAGAAAAATCTCCCTATCACGTCACCGGTATGTTAGAAGTGTTTTCCATTGAAGTTTATTCTTTACTAGATAGTGGTGAAACCATATAATTGGTAACCCCTTTAGTGTCCATGAAGTTTGACGTATTTCATGATGTTTTCCATGAACCTTTTTGGGTTTCTCCCCTGGTGGGTGATTCTGTACTTGTTAAAAGAGTTTATAGGGGTTTTCCCATCTCATTGCCAAATAGAGTTACATTGGTTTACTTGGTCGAACATGATATGTTGGACTTTGATGTTATTTTTGGGATGGATTGGCTACATTCTTTTTTTGATTCCACTGATTGTAGAACTAGGGTAGTAAAGTTTCAATTCCCAAATGAACCCATGTTAGAGAGAAAGGGAGGAAACCTAGCTTCAAAGAGTCAAATTATTGTCTTAAAGCATATAAGTTGATCTCTAAGGGATGTCTCTATCATATTGTAGAATTCAAGGATCTTAAGTGCAAGACTCCTTCTCTAGACTTGGTTCTTGTGGTGAAGTATTTTTCAAAAGTCTTTCCCGATGACTTACCCAGAATTCTTTCCGAGCCGGAAATAGATTTTTGCATTCACTTATTGCTGGGTACGAAACCCATTTCAATTCTTCCTTACTGATGGCTCTGGCCGATCTGAAGGAATTAAAGATTCAAATCAAAGATTTATTAGACAACGGTTTCATACAATCAAGTATTTCTCCATGGGATGCTCCGACGTTTTTTGTTAAAAAGAAGGATGGGTCCCTTAGGATGTGCATTAATTATCGATAACTAAATAAGGTCACCATAAAGAACAAGTACCTCTCCCAAGGATCGACGATTTGTTTGATGAACTCAAAGGTACAAGCTTCTTTTCAAAAATTTATTTAAGGGCAGGGTATCATTAACTAAAGAGTTAAAAAAGTTGACATACCCAAGATGACTTTCCGTACTAGGTATGGTCATTTAGGATTCTGAGTCATGTTGTTTGGCCTAACAAATGCCCCAAAAACTTTCATGAACCTAATAAATCGAGTTATTATAAACTATCTTGATTGATTCGTGATTGTATTCAATGATGACATGTTGATATACTCTAAGAGTGAGGGTGACCATGTGAACCATTTGAGGATAGTTTTGCAAGTCCTCAAGGATGCCCAAATCTATACCAAGTATAGTAAGTGCGAGTTTTTGTTGACATCGATTGCTTTTATTGGTCACATAGTGTCTAGTGAAGGGGTAAGAGTAGATTATAGGAAAAAGGAAGCGGTCAAGAGTTGGACTAGACATTTGATCCCTACCGACATTCGAAGCTTTTTGGGTTTGGCCGGGTATGATAGGAGTTTTGTTGAGGGATTTTCATCTATTGCATCTCCACTAACGAGCTTGACTCAAAAAAGGCTAAGTTTTTATGATAAGAAATTTATGAGAAGAATTTTCAATTATCAAAAGATAAGATTACCTCCTCTCCGGTATTATCCTTACCGGTGGGTACATAGGGGTCTGTTATATATTGTGATGCTTATCGAGTAGGCTTCAGGGGTGTCCTTATGTAACATGGAAAGGTGATAGCACATGAATTTAGGAGACTCAAGGTACATGAGAAGAACTACCCATTTCCCGATCATGAATTAGCGGCCGTAATGTTATCCCTACAAATATGGAGGCATCACCTATATAGTGTACACATTGATATATTCACCGGCCACAAGAGCTTTCAATATGGCTTCACTCAAAAGGAGTTAAACCTCCGACAAAGAAGGTGGTGGAACTCTTGAAGGATTATGACATAAGTGTTCTCTATCACAAGCAAACCCAATATTATGGCGGATTCTCTAAGCCGAATGTCGATGGGTAGTGTGGCTTATGTTGAAGAGGGTAAGAAAGATCTAGTGAAAGATGTTCATATATTGGCCCTGTTGGGTATTCTCTTAGAATATTCTCTAAAAGCGGGTTTTATGGGTCATCATAACTCATCTTTAGTGGTTGACGTAAAGTATAAGCAACATATTGATGCTCCATTGATAGAGTTAAATGAATTGGTTTTTAGGAAGCTAAATGAGTCTTTTTCCCAAGGGGGATGCTGTATTGATAGAGTTAAAGGAATCGCATGTTGATGATTTGAGAAGACAAATTTTAGAAGAAGCCTATGGTTCCCGAGATTATATTCATCCGGGTTCCACCAAAATGTATAGTGAACTTCAAAAGGTCGATTGGTTGAACGAATTGAATAGGGATGTAGCAGAGTTTTGGCTAGATGTCAAAATTGCCAAAAAGTTATGGCCGAGCATCAAAGTTCGGGAGGCCTAACATAAGTAATGGATGTTCATACTTTGAAGTGGGAAGATATTAATATGGACTTCATTGTCCGGTGGCCTTGAAATCGGAGGAAAAATGACTCAATTTGGGTAAATTGACAAAAATCGCTCACATTATCCCCGTCAAGTCTACTTATTCGGCAGAGGATTATGCAAGGATTGACATTAATGAGATTGTAAGCTTACATGTGATTCCTTGCTCATCATTTCAGATAGAGGCGCTCAATTCACTTCTCATTTTTGGAAGTCTATTAAAAAAGGGTTGGGTAATCAAATAAAGTTTAGCACCACTTTTAATCCTCAAACGGATGGTCAAGCGGAGAATACCATTCAAACTCTAGAATATATGTTAAGAGCTTGTGTAATAGATTTCAAGGGAAATTGGTACGATCACCTATTGTTAATTGAGTTCTCCTATATTAATAACTACCATTTGAGCATGCCATGAAACCTTTTGAATCACTCTATGGTAGGCGATGTAGGTCTCTTGTTGGGTGGTTTGATGTTGGTGAGTCTTCATTCCTTGGTCCTAAAATAATCTATGAAACCTTAAAGAAGGTTCGGGTGATAAGGGATAGGTTGAAGAAAACCTATAGTCGGGAAAAATCATATGCCTACAATAGAAGATATGTTGAATTCGAAGTAGGAGATATGGTGTATTTGAAAAATTCGTCTATGAAAGGGGTGATTAGATTTGACAAAAGTGGAAAGCTAAATCCCCGGTATGAGTGCCCCTATAAGGTGTTGCAACGAGTCAGAAATGTTTCATATGAGTTGAGATTACGTAGTTAACTAGCATTAGTTCATCGATATTTCACGTCTCCATGTTTAAGAAGTGTATTTATGTCCCTATATCCATTCTCTTTGTTGAAGTGTTAGGTCTGGATGAGGACATTTTCTATGAAGAGGTCCCGCTTGAAATCCTAGATTGCCAAGTCAAGAAGTTGAGGAACAAAAAGGTGGCCTCCGTAAAAGTCCTATTTATAAACTACCTAGTTAAGGGATAAACATGGGAGGCAAAGGCCGACATGATGTCCCTTTAACCTCATCATTTTCCTCAAAATTCTAGCCAAGGTTGAGGTTAGTAATCCTCTTAAAATGAACTAATTAGTGTGTTGAATTCGTCTTACTTTTTGATTATTTGCATATTATTGGTAAAGGTTCATGCTAAAATGAGTTATCATGAAATAATGCTCTTTTATGTAACTTACACTTATTTGTGATTGTGTGTAGTTGCCTTCATGAAATGGTATTTAGCATGTTAAAGTGTTTTGAAAAAGAGTTGGTATAAGTGACTCTTGATGATCATATTGAGCTCATGTTGATATTGAGAAGGTAGTTCCTCATGTTGTGATGTTGAGTTTTTATGTGTGGTAAATTGTGATTTTAGTTGCTATGTGTAAATTTTATGTTAATGTGTTGTTTGGAATTGTGAATTAATCCAATAGGTTTTGACTCATGATGATTGTAGGTTGTTGGTGTTGGTTGAGCTTCTAGCGTTGAGTCATATTCTCCTTATAAAAAGAATTAGGAGAATATGACTTGATGATCATATTGAGCTCGTGTTGATATTGAGAAGGTAGTTCCTCATGTTGTGATGTTGAGTTTTTATGTGTGGTAAATTGTGATTTTAGTTGCTATGTGTAAATTTTATGTTAATGTGTTGTTTGGAATTGTGAATTAATCCAATAGGTTTTGACTAATGATGATTCTAGGTTGTTGGTGTTAGTTGAGCTTCTAGCCTTGAGTCATATTCTCCTTATAAAAAGAATTAGGTGTCATTTGGGGACAAACGTTACTAAGGGGGGATAATGTAACACTCCAGAAATCCATAACTTGGTCTAGAGCGTAACATGATGAACAAAACTCTAAAACACTACTTCCAAGCCTAAAGTAATGTATCGAAACTAGGTAGCAAGTATTAGTGTCTAAACGTCAAGGGATAACCATGATGTCCATAAACTAGTGCAATTGAACTGGTAATACATCCTTAGATTTTGTACAGGTTGGAAGTGTGGCATGAATTATGTATAATGGAATTTTTCTCTTCCTTTGATTGAAAGTATAGTCCTCACAAACACACTATATATTGAGATTCTGAAAGTGCTACTCACGTTTGTAAGTTGATTCTGCGATGAAAGTGTATTCTTACCTAATGAATCTAAGAGATTATATCAAATTCTATTGAGCGAATATGGATTACTTTTCACACATGTCGATACAATTAAAAATGGTAGTAATGTTATACTAAAAACTGAGAGGATATGGCCAATGAGGAAAATTCCCTCCCTTTAATGCAAGAGGTCGGGTCATACTAGTGATACTCATGAGATGGGGGATCCCCCGCTAATGCAATAGTAGAGTCCTTTGAAGCAATCTCTTAACCCCTTAACTACGTTCCCCGTAGGACTTATCTAGTGGATCCATGTAATAGCTAGTGTGTAGGTTCTACCTTGGCAAGTAGAAGACCCTTTTTCGGTTTGAGGCTTTGCGACATCGGATTCCATGCAAGCTCTCATTGTATATGTTAATTATAGTAGATATTCCCTAAATAATAAAGTTATGTATGAAGTATGAATTAGCCTATGATACAATAATAAGTGTAGTATGTTCAAGTGGGGGAATGGGACTTCACATATTCATTGCACTAGTAGGCTTTGAGGAATGTCATAGGGAGTTCTTGGTAGTCATGAAGTAGTATGAAAATATGTAAGTGCTATGGATAATAGTTTGAGTCAACATATCCTTATGTCCAAATGTTTATCATGATGTATGTATTTCCACTTATGATTATTGGTATGTGATGAATTTAAATGTAATATGTGTGACCAAGGTTGTTTCTATGAGAATGCTTGGTAGAGTTGGTTGCATGGGATGGAAAATCTACATAGTGCTTAGGTCATACCTCCTTTGTAGATCTGACGTTCTTGTGATAATGTCTTTTCTGTTGTATTAATGATATAAATAGCTTTCAAAACTTCAGATATGCATACTTTAAATGTAAAAATCCCTTTCTTATGTTTTAATGATATTTATGTATTTCTCCATACTTAGTGCATTAATTATACTAACCCATTTCTCCCTTTTATATTATGAGTATATGTTACGGCTAATTTGATCGCTTTTACATCCTAGAAGAAATCTTGGACTTCTATTTTCCAAGACGTTGTGGTAGGTCCCTAAAGATTTGAGGACAGATGCACTAGTTGACACTTTATGATTTCTCTATTGATGTAATAGACTTAGTAATCTTGTTTAATGTACCTTTATTATAATAGACTATTGTGTCTAAAGGGCTAAGGACCCTATTTGTACACTTGTGTTGAACTCTTATAAATAGATGGCATTGTGAGACTATATTAAAATATGGTCATGAATTTTTTATATTTCTAAATGAGGAGTCTTAGTAAAATCCATAAACGAGGAGTCTATTTAAACTCCATATACAATATGTGAGAAGTCTAAGTATACTTTAATATATATAAAAGTTTTTCATATTCCACTTTATTACTAGTTCATTATGATATGGAGATTATGATAAGAGGATTGTACGAGACTAGGGGTCGAGTACGCCACAAACGTCTAGGGGTTTTCTTCGGTCGTTAAAAATCCCATAGCGTTCTTGGCGAAATCTTGTTCATCTCTCTTCTTCTTGTTCTCTTCTCTTTTACCTCAAGCCCTAGACGTGAAAATTTTCTAAAAACTTACTTAAGATTTATTTTCACCCCAAAAAAACCCTTTAAAATGAATTGGGAAATAGTTGGGTTAAGAGACTAGTTTGCCCTTCTTCGACTTTTCTTGTTTTAGCATCCCAACTTTCTAAAGGCATATATCTCTCATACGATATCAAAATTTTGCAAACTTGGCGCAGTTAAAAGGGTTTTTCATGGGCTGTCCAACCATAACCAGAATTACCTCTAAATATTCGTGATCTAGAAGTTATAACCGTTTGAAAATGACTAAAACTAACCTTTTATATTTAGGAGATTTTCCAGATTTTCCCTTCCCTTTCTAAAAGTGATAATTTTTAGTTTCTTAGTTTATTCATGGCTATTATGAGTTACCAGATGTTACAATGCATATCTTACTTTTACCTAATCCATAACTAACATACATAAGGAATGAGTGATCGATGGTCATATCTTGTAACAAGTAAAGTCAACCTAAGATACATACATAGCTTGCATACACAATCCATAAGTTTCATGACATAAGAGAAACCCACGACAACCCCACATAGAATCTACTTTTTCAATTAATAAGTCATATCCCATACCCCACTCATACAAAGTAGTACCCCTTAAGAAGTCATTAACTAAAGTTCATATTCATACCATATAGGGAAAATATCCTTAACTGACATAGACTATGTGAGCTACATGGAATCCAATGTATAACTCCGTCACTAAAAAGAGATGTCCTACTTACCCAAGGTAGAACTATCATATTAGCTTTTAGATGGATCCACTAGCTAAGACAAATGTGGGCATATAGTTATGGGATAAGGAGATTTCTAGTAGAAACCCGGACTTTGTAACGTGCATAGTTTCCATTACTTGAGATTCTTACATAGGGAAGATGAACATTGTAGCGTAAAATCTTCCATCTCATATTCATATCCACTCGGTGCTATAATTCCTATGTTAAAATCACATTATATCTTTCCTTAAGTTCATGTTCATCAAAGAATGCATAAGGCACTCAACAACGTATCAACATAATAGCTCATTGACTCATTAGGTGAGAACGTCCTTTCAACCTTAGAATCATCAACATGTGAGTAAACCTTTAACATATTATTCATAGTGTTTTCATGAGAATAGCCTTTTAATAAACCCAACAAGATTACCTTACTCATAGTCATTCCTAAAAATACATGTGTAAGGGTTGGTGAAGAAGAATCTTGCAATCAAAACCACCATTATACAATAGTCATATAATCATCACAATTTTACAAAAATTATGAATTCATATGCAATCCTTATCAACAAAATCAAACCATGTTAGATTTCCCTTAAAGCTAAGAACTGAGATAGACCCTAACTTCTAGAATTACCACACTATATAGAGAAATATCATGATACAACAACATAATTAATGCAAACATGATCAATTGTCAAGGTTCCATAGTCCATCAACCTATACTCTAGTTCATACTTTAGAAAGAAGGGGAAATCATGGGTCCAAGGGAGACTTTCTTCAAAATCCAACAATACGCAATCACTCAAACAATAAATCATCATTATCAACCATTATAAACCTTAAATAAACAATTGAAATAATTTTAGATAAATATTCATGTTGAAGAATGAAAAACCGTAGGTTTGGGGACTTTAGAATCTTGAAAAATTAATATAAAGAAGCTTTTTGGGTGAAAGCTTCCGAAAGATGAATAATATCTATACCTTTGGTAGAATTTCAAGAGAAATTGATAAAGAAAGACCAATTATTTTTTCCCTATATTGATCTTGACTTATCTCTTCAATGGAGTCTAGAGAGAGAAATATTTTTGAGAGAGGAGTTGGTTGAGTTTGAATTGTGAGTTGACGTGTTAAATGTAACACTCCGAAAGTTCATGACTTGGTCTAGAGCCTCACATGATGATATATGACTCATAATACTGTTCCTAATACTAAATTAATTTATCTAAACTAATTAAGATGTGTTAGAATTAAAACGTCAAGAAATGTCCATGATGTCAGGAGATTACTGAAATTGAGTTTAGCTTGCCTTGGCATGTTTCATGGGGTTCTAAGACTTGGAAATTAATGAAAGTTGGTATATAGGTGTCAAACATGTGTTATTGTGTGTTTAGGGTCGAAACATCCTAGTACGACTCCTCAAAGACCACCCTAAGGGTCCTCAAATATTACCTTTCAATTTGACCCCAAAACAAGTCAACTTGATAGTGTCCATCCACGAAATCAATCGACAAGCCGTTGATTGATCAATGATCCATCGATGTCTCTGTAGGTAAAAACGTAGTCATTTCAAAATGCCCTAAAATTCCAGTCTCTGACCTAATCAACGTCTTGCCAGTTCGGTGGCATCGATGGACCTATGGACCGTAGGTCGAGGTCTCATAGGTTAGGTCTCTTTTGGACTGCTTAAACTTAAAATGAATGATTTATTAGTTAGTTACTTATGAGGTTAATTAAGGGTTATGGGGTGTTTAATTTAGTTAGTTAAGGGACTATGGAAGGCCTAACCCTCATTAAAATAACTTAGCACCACATAATTCCCAAACCCACATCTCTTTAACATCTCTCTAGTCTCTCTCTTCCCCAAAATTCAACCTCCATTGAAGAACACTAGATCTCCAATTCAAGGAAAAATTAACCATGTTTTTCATCTAAATTTTTTCATAAGATTATCACTGAGGTATGGTTTCTTTCACTCTTGGGATTCCTTTCTCCAAGAGGCCCTGCAAACGATGATTTTCAACTTCCCCAAAACTAGTGTTTCAATCTATACATGGGTTCTCTTTTCAAAATGACATTGTTAATAAACTTTGATGAATTATAGTCTTTCATCATTGTATAAGTAAGTATTAATGGTCAATTGTTGTTAATCTATCAAGATTTCCCTTTTGAACCCTTGTTCTTGCCAACACTCATTCTGCATTGTAATTCTATAGTAATTGTAAAAGATGATTATTATATGAATATGTAGTATAGTTATTGCTATGTAATACTTCTTGAATTTACCTTGTTTATGCATTGGATATGAAATTCTTTGTAATTAAAGTATAAAGTCAATAAGAGGGCAACAAAGTATGTTGGTTGATTCTTCTTGAGTTAGATTATAAAGTATGATTTACTTAGATTATAATGCATCTGTCTAATGTGTGGTTGTGATGTTGATAGCATGTATTCCTCATCCTTAACCCTAGACTATTGAGTTGGTTTTGAAGTATGCAAATATGGATTATAATAAAGTGTTGTGTGAAAGGTTTACTCACATTTATGTGGTTTTCTAAAGTGAAAGGATAGTTCTCACTTATGAACACCCATGAGATATTATGATTAATTGTTCAAAAAGGGATCTAGAATAGGCTAATGTGATATTGTACGATTAGTATGATGACTACTAAAGTGAATAAATTATTAGCACCGAAAGGGCATGTAAATGAGATGGAGGACTCACGTGTAGTAAGTCCGACCTCTCACATGGGTTTCTTCACGTTTATTAAGTGGATATTACCAATATATGTGTTGTATCATGATATGGAAACCTCAACTTTAGTAAATCAAGGTTTCTGGTAGCAATATCCTTGACCCTTAACAATATGCCCACATTTGAACTATAGCTTAGTGGATCCACCTAGATAGCAATGTAAGATAACTTACACCTTAGGAAAATTTTAGACCTTTCGATTCAGTGTAGGAGGAGAACACCGGATTCCATGTAGCTCGCATAGTCTCATGTCGGTTATTGCACTATTTTCCCAAATGTAATAAGGTAAATGAATAAGTAAAGTGTGTGAACTATTATTAGGACTTGTCTTAAATGTTACTACATAGGGTAAGGGAAGATATGAGATTTCCCTTACTCATTGCACATATCAGACCCTAGGATGGTTTTACTAGTGGGTTGTATGATCAAGTTGGTTACTTGTTATGTATGTTAAGATTTATATGAATTTATGAATCAAGCATGTTATCATAAAGTATGTGATTATGTTGTATTCATGTTGTAAGGGACTTAATGTGATGCTTAGCTTTTGATAGGGTTATGGGGTTTTATTCTTAGCTAGCGTTTGGCCATAGATTTCCAAATATTTTTGGCAAATATTATTTGAGTGAAAATTTGGGTGAAATTTCACCATGTGTTTGGCCATAAAATTTGGGAAATATATTTTACTTTTTTAGAAAAATATGATTTATACACACAAGTTTCAATTGAATGTTAGTTACAACAATAACAAATAATGTCCATGACACTGAAGCAATGTGGTAATTTGGAGTGAGTGCAACAAGAATTATTTCATACATCGTGAAGTAGATAAAGTACATGACTTTGTTACCTAAAGCCAATTTTTAATAATTTTCATCAACAATCATATCATTATTTAATATTCACTAAATATTTCATCACTATTTTGGTGTTCACGTAAAAAATGATGTAATACAACGCAAGCAAATACTAGAGAGGGTGTTTTTGTAAAAGATAAAAGATTGGGGTAAAATTTTAATTTTTAAATATCCCAAATAATGATATTTGTCCCAAATACTAGAAAAAACTAGTATTTGGAAATTTGGGATATTTGCCAAAAATATTTGCCAAATAATAACAAATTGTATGGACAAACATTATTTGTCAAATTTTTCCCAAACATTATTTGGAAAATTTATGGCCAAACGGGCCCTAATAGTATTACACTAGTATTATTTTTGGTTGATTATGTTTTTTGGTTAATATAATGTTGGGTTGACTTACAATGTTCTATATATATACATGTTTAGTATTGAACATAAAGCATGGGTTTCGACAAAATTTTGCCGTTTCTCATGCATTAATGATTTTATGCGTAGGAGTCACACATAGTACATGTGTTTTGTAATAACCCATATTTCTTCCCCTTTTTTACCCAACATTGTATGTTCTGGCCATTGAAGAGATTCTAGGACAATTTGCGAGGATACTTGGACATCTTCCTCCATGTAGTTGGTTAGTCCTTTGAGTTCGAAGATGGTGCCTTTGAAAACCTAGTAGTATTGTTATAGTCTAAAGACATTCGTTTTTTTCTTATTCTTGAAGACATTGTTGTAAGACTTGTGTGTAAATATCTACTATGTAAGGTCTATGCCCAAATGTTGTACTGCGTTTAGAAAGTTTAATGTGAGATGATATTATTAGACTAACTTTTTATATGTTGGTTATGTTGACTGAACGATAAGCCTAACTATATAAGCTTTCTATGCGAGGAGTCTAAGTAAATTCCATATGTATATATCTAAAGTAAAGGATAGGTATATGTATACCTTAATATGTATAAAGTTTCAAAATTTTCCGAATTTTTGACATATGATTTGTAATGATGAATTCTAAAGGATAGTCTAAGTCCACTTCGAGAATAAAGACGTCGGTAACGACCAGGGGTTTTACCCGGTCATGACAGTAACATTGTTGGCTAATATATAAAAAATACATTTATATGTCTTAAATAACTATTAGTAACATTCCCCACCCTTAATTAATTAGGAATTTATGAACTCACCTTCCACTTGACTGAACCTAGGAGCTCTTTCAGGGTTATATACAGACCCCGATCCACGGACTGTTTATGCGGCCACGCCCTATGGTGTTCTCCATCATTCGATTCAGAGAGGGGGAAATGAGGGAAATCTTGGGGAGACTAAGTCTCGACCCATGACTTTAATCCATGGAGTGTGGGTCCACCCATGGCTCATGACTGCCCAATTCTGGTCACATGATGTTTTTAACATCTTTTGGACTTTTCCTTGGGTAATCCTTCAAGGAACCTTTGGGGTCCTTGGGGCCATGACTTGACTTATAGGAACTTAGGACCTTAGTATTAGGTTAGGGAACTTATTTTAAGATCATATAGCCATCATATTAACCTTATTTAGTCTACTAATTTATGTGTTAGGCTCTAGCTTATGTCATTAGATTTTTTAGGGTTACACTAGATTCTAGTGACACCATTCATTTAGTACGGACTAGATCTACCATCTCAGCATCAGCAATGTGCATAATTTCAAAGACCTTGTAAAGCTCTTCAACTAAATTTGTTTGATCGTGAGCGACACTTGAAACAACGAATCTTGATAGTTTCATCCTTAGAAACTCATGAATTCTTGATGTATCAGCCACTTCTTGTAGATTTCCCTCTGTCCAACTTGATAGGTCACAACTTGACTCAACATCTAGATAGCTTCATGGAATTTAACATTGGTAACCTCTGCTTGCGGTTGCACTTCAAGTGCATTGGGTACCCCTTGTTCTTCTAGTTCAACTAATTCCTAGAGAGATGACCTGAGAGATCTCTTGGCAGAGGAATGATCTGAAAGATACATGCAAGAAGGAAATAGAAGAATCTTTTTTAGACACAAACTCTATTGCACAAAATGAGTATTAAAGAAGTTAGATAGTTCTTAAGTGTTGCATCCTCCTAGTTATAGATGTGGAGCGCCGATAACTAGGTCTCTAGAGAAACAATTTCGTAGAATCCCTAGGATTCTTGAAGTTTGTCCTCTGATACCAGGTTTTCCATGCGCCAATCCTACACCCTGGGTAGGAGTGACACTCGAGTACTATTGTTTGCCCAAGGAGAACCCTTGTCCTGGCTTAACTCTTAACGGAATACTTACTAATGTTAAATGAAAGTACTAAAATACAAACAAACTAATTTTCTCAATAAATGACTTAGGATGATTTAAAGAACAATATTCAACTGGCCGAAGTTGCAACTTAAGTCTCAACAAAAAACATAAAATGAAAAGATTGAAGTACTAACATCAACTAGCTATATATGAAGCCTCTAACAACTGAGATATACGTCACGACTAGATCCATGATATCCTAATGAAGTAAATTGATAAAGTAATAAAAGGGGATCCTCCGAAAGAAAGGAGGCTCACCAACAACTCTAAAGCTAAACTGGATCATCGATGAACTGCTTGTTCATCTTAGCTACTTTTATTGACATTATTAAAAGATGTAGGCCAACTGACATTATAACATTGAATGTACGAGCTTGCAAGGAAAATTCTAAAACAAGACACACTTGAAATGGAACTGAAAGAAAAGAGTTGGTTTTAACTTAACTTATTTCAATATAAAGCAATAATATAAATGAAATACAAAGAAAGGCTTTTAAAATATGGATAACACATCTATGTATAAAGAAATACAATGGTAAATTTGTTTGTATGCACCTATTCAATATGAACTCTGTTTGTATGCAAAAATACAAGAAATCTCTATGTACATAAGACTACAAAAAATAACAGTGGAAGTTAATGTAAGTGACAACGAACACATAAGAGTTATGTGATGGTACATAATTTTGAATCACATTGTCAGGGACGTTCTATACCTTGTGACGGATATATAACCTAACTACTTAGTCGATCCACTAGTCTATGCTGAAAAGTACTAAAGAATCATCAATAATGTATGACCCTTTTATACCCACATTTGCTACCGGTTTTATGGCGGATGTGCTTTGTCAAACTATCCCCCATATCGAAGCTCAATACTGCTCCCAAAAATGTGACCGCTTATATATGTAAAAACATAACTATTTTAAAAAAATTCACTTTGCTCTTTACTTTTTACTCAACTTAAAACTCATGTCTAAAAACATGTTTCAAGCATTTGCAAAAGACTTACAGAAATAATCTAAGAACTCTTTAGACATAGCTCTTAATTTTCCTTGAAATTTGAATTTATGGATTCAACTTTATGATTCAAGTTTATGGGTGATATAATGATGTTTATAAATACTATAGAGTGTACAATCAAATAGAAATTATGGGTACGTTTCAAGGGAACTCAAAAAGAAAGAAGTAGTAAAGGATAGAGGACCTGGTGACTTTGGCGCTCTGACTGGCGCCAACCACCAGAGGCCAAACTATAGAGATTGGGTTATGGAGATCTAAGTGGCGTGGTTCCCCAGATCCTAAACTATAGAACCTTTTGAGGGGCGCTCTGAGTGGCGAGATGCCCCACCCTCATTTCCCAGATTTTTGACGAATTTCCTTGTTCATTTTCGACTATAATTCGCCAAGATTCGATTAGTTCCTTCCCCGAACACTTAGGTTTGAATATCCAACTAAACTATACAGGAATCAACTCAAAACCTACTTCAAATCTCATGTAACTAATTCACTAGCTAGTCAACAACTCAATAATCAGGATCCCAACAGATACTTCAACAATATCCATCAAGAACTCAATTACTCTACTTTCAAGAATGTAAATATGTTGGAATAAATATTTATTGGCGTGTGGATGAATTAAATAAACACTATATGATCTCACATATCTCGTTGGGAGTAACCTTTGGCAAAATCAACAAGTGAAATATCAAGAACGACGAACTATAACTCTTTCTTATCTTTCCTATTCTATAAAAACCATAGTGCAATTTTATGAAGTGTAAACTGAAATAAATCAGTTTAGGCACTAATTAATTTACTAGAATCGAATTACACCAATTTGTTCTAAAATCCACCAAGAGACCTTTTTAATATCTGATTAACTCTCCTTATTCAGACAATCCTACTTCAATTAGGCTTATCTCCCTTTACGGACTAAAAAATGATCAAACTCCATGGCGTCGGAAAGATAATTCAGAGAACTTTCATATAATATCTTTTATAAAACCTGAAAAATCTTGCAGGAAGAGTTATGTTTGTTTGAAGTTGACCCAAAAACAAATACATAACATAACTCGGTCAAATTCTAGATTTTTAATTCTTTCCAAAAATATTTCTTTCTAATTATAGATCTTTCAAACAACGAGGTGTTACAAAAATGCGGGAACTAATTTTACACTTTCTAAAATTCCATTTCTACGTTCCTATAATTTTAGCATAGAAGTCACTCGGTGAAGTAAGTCAAGCTGACTGGCATGATCAACAATAGACCGACTGGTCTCTTTCCTTCCATTTTGGCTTGTCGTTTAGCCAGCTATGTAACTTTTGGTAAAGTAGGTTGGGCTCTCCGACCTAATCGGCGACGCATCGAGTGCTTCTTTTTTTACCTTATTGACATGTCTTTGTACCACCCCTCTTTGTAACATTTGGAGAGCTAAATTGAAATTAACGAAATACTTATTTAATCACAAGATGTGTTTTGTCCATGGGTGGCGTGCTTGAAAATAGCTGATCTAAAAATCTACTGGGTGACTCACCGAGTAGCTTTGGCGAGTACCAATTTTGCTTTCCTTGAATTGTTTTAGCATTTTCCGCTCCTTTTTTTCCTCGTAGTGTGTTTACCATGGTATATTGCCTTCGTTCTTGCATATTAACATTTTACCTCAGTTATGAGCATAAAATTGATGACACTAATTCATTTAATATTAAGCACTAAATTAGATGAAATCCTAAGCTCGTCATTACAATCCAAATAGAATTTTCTCTATATCCAAGACATAAATTCAGATATTTGGATTTAAGGAACTAATTTACTTCATCAAGAAAAGTCCAATTAGAAAAGAATTGGGGTCAAAAACTTTTTCGTAGTAAGTTGAGATTTTCTAGCCTAGTCCAAATTTGGATGAAATTGGGATTATTTAGGTCTAGGGAAATATGGTATCAAATGACACATATAATATTGAATTTTATTACATGATCAGATAGCTAAGAAATTAAGGAGCCCGAACGATTTTGCGGAATTAAATTTGGGTGAATATAACTCCCAAAGCTAATCTTAGTGTTATCGGGTATTTTTTGAGTGTTGTGGGATGATGGTGTGTCATTGTACCGACCCGAAAGTACCCCCTAAAAGAAGGGCGTATCCATTTGTAAGAAAAGTTGTGTACTTGACCTTTCGGAGGTCTTGTACAAGCCTTAGCTATCATTCATTACTTAAGACATGAAAAGAAGTGAGAAATTAATACATTTCACAAATAAATTAATAAAGAAAACAACATTCATAAAAGCTAAGATTTGATCTTGTTTACACAAACCAAATTAAAGACACGATATAAATATCTTAGGGAGACAACCCTTTACATTAAAGGAAAAATACATAATAAGTCTTTAGAATAGAAACTACGAAATTTGACTATGCCTCTAATATATGAGGACATACTTAGTGTTGAAAGAATCTTTCACAAGCTTGTCTACTAGTCCTCAAACGCCTCCAACCTATACTTATTTAGTATAGAAAAGTATGGGGTTAGTCAAAACAATGTACTAAGAATGGCATACGCGAAAAGATGTAAAAATTATATTTTAGTAAAATAAGCTTTCATGCAAAATTGATAAAACCTTCATGATTTAAGAGTTAAAATAGTATTATAATAATAATTTATCACAAAAAGTAGAACTCACATAATATTAGAAGCAAAACACACGTTACAGTAACATTAAGAAATCTTACAGTGAACACACTAAAACATTACAGTGAATAACATTAAAGAGAGCATTTTCTCCCAAGCATAGTGTACTCCCGTGAGTTTCCTCAAAAAGTTATCCTAAGAATCCATAAGGTGAGACAAGAAGGGACCAACCATATACCCCCTTACACTCCTTTCATGACACACCAAAGCGATCCTTAAGACTACCTACAATAGGGTTATATCAATCGGGAGAGCAAATCAACACTCTTGTCTAGATATTTGAAAGATATTCATACAAGAAGGATTTCATGTAAGTACCCTTCTCCAATAGGACCTATAAGTTACACTAAGTGAATTGTGAGAGTAGCATCCTATACAACTACTCCCACTTAGTGTTCCTTGAGAATTCCCTTGGATTAAGCACCCTACATTAGTCACTCCTAACTTCATCACATAGAATTAGTTTTAGAGTACTTCCTTAACATTAGACCTTAAGTTATCTAACTTCATTTACAACACATGATAAAACCTACAAAGACTCCTCTGACGGAAGGTCTACTCTGTGCAATGGATATATAGTGTCTCATACCACCACCTACCCTAAGTAGTATGTTCTTTTAGGAGACTTCGTTCATACATTTTTTTTATAAAACACACCGAGACTCCCATTTCGGAAGGTCTACTTAGTGCAATGGATAGGTAGCATCCCATACCACCACCTACCCTATGCATTACATTCTTCTAGGAGACTTAGTTCTTTAATTCTTTTGTGGGGAAATATCTTTAACTGACATAGACCATGAGATCTAGACATTGAATCCCGATACTACCCTTATTAGATGAGGGCTCCCCACATTTCTAGGGTGGGGTCCTTCTCTTAAAATTTATATGGCTTTTCGAATAGCTACACCTATGCGGGCTCATAGTTAGGGGATAAGGAGATTGTTACTAAGTAACACTCTCTCTACTAACAAGGAGTACTCATCTCAAGAGGTACATTGGGTACAACATCTCTACTCACAATGTTCACCCACAGGATAACTTTTAGACATACCATCTCAACTCCCAATGGGTTTCCATCCTCCAACATGTATTAGAAATCTCTTGGGAGTTAGTGAGATTGCTACTAAACACTTCATATAAACTCACAATGCGTGCTCACCCCAAAAACTCCCCTTTTAATTCACATTCTTTAACTTCTATAATTTATTCATTTATTCATTCAAAGTGTGTGTGTACATGACGGCACACCTTTCACATACATCATCACTTTCATTGACATTGAATTTTAGCCATGCTTACATTTACATTCATAATTTCTCACATACTAACATACTCAATATATACACACACTTCATTTAGGCATAATCTAAACAAGACATACAATTCAATCTTATAAAGCACATCAATATGAATCTCATCATTTTCATTTAAATTCAAAATTTAGGCCTTAAAATCCATACTCCTAATACATACAAATATATATATATATATATACACACACAAATACATCAAGTAAACACCGCCACCAAGAAGGTAGACCATTGCACTCAAGAGAAATTCAGATTAAGAATTATACAATATTAGTACCTCACCGTTTCATCAAGATTTCACCACCTATAACCAATTCCTCAATAATTCATCATAATAAGGACCTTAGGGCAGTAGATAGAACATATCAACCACATAAAGGAACCAAAGCACCAAATACTACATAAACATGTTCATTTAACCTATTTCTTAAACTAAAAGTTTATAATGTGCATAAACATGAGTTCGTTAGTGTTTTGAAATTAAAATAATCAATTAATACTAGAAGAAACCCATTTTAATCATTAAAACACTTTTACATGATGAACTGTGTTTAGATCAAAAATAGGACAAGATAGACTTTGGAAACCCTTTTAAAAATCTTTTAGAAATGACTTCCTAAATGGAAGGGGGTTAAAAGATTACTACCATACCTCAATGATAAGTAAAACCCACTAATTTTGATGAATAAACACGTCCAAAAGTCCCTCATATTTCTTCCTTGAGTCCTAGCTCCAATGGTAACTTGAGAGAGTTTTTCTTTAGAGTGACAGTTTGAATATTTGAAGTGAGGGATCTTTTCTAGGTATAGGACTTAAACCTAATCTAATATAAATTAAAACCCTAAAAATATCATCCTAGGGTCATAAAATACTTAGGGTGAATTTACAAAACACCCCAAGTTAAGGCAGCAGCATCAATCAGCTTTTGTAGGACCACCATCGACGGATGAAACCAACGGACTGTATGTCCTTGAACATTCTGTCTGTGGGGTTTCTCGGTTGATACTTAGATTAATTTGCGGCATGGATAGACTACATTAAAGGTCCAAACGACGGGGAAAGTCGATGGACCGTTGGTTGGATCACTGGCCGTCGTTTTCACTCGTTGGTGGACACTACCAAGGCAATCTTGGGTCCTTGTCTTGGGCCCTTCTCTAGGGACCCTTGTGAGTCCTATGTGGGATCGTAACCGGATGTTAAACCCTTAGATATGGTATTCTAGATATTAGAGACATACCAAATTCATTTTGATTAAAATGAACACGTACAACTCACTCACACACATGAAGACACAATAGCACTTTCTAAGGCACACATTTGAAAAATCATGGACGTTTGACCTCCAAACGACACCAAACTTCACACACTTCCGAAGAACATCATTATAACTCATTTTAACACAAAAATAACTCAATGAACATTGATGAAACTTTAGTTCACCTTAGTTCGTTTTAGGGTGTTACTTTCTCCCCCACTTAAAACAAGATTCATCCTCGAATGACACACAACTCTTTAAAGAACATCAATGAAGTTCTAGATTAACTTAAAACACAAATTCAAGGCTCAAACATTCATGATCGATGCGCCAAACATACACGGAACACAATTATAATCACTTTGCTAAGCAACACAGGGAATTTTTAGGAGGAAACTTTTAAATTCAAGCACACACTTAATTTTTTATTTTTATGGAGTAACTACTTTATCAAAAATTAAAAACTCTCATAAACATCATTATTAGTCACATTGGAACCATTATTCATGAAAATGAATTTTTTTTTCTCAAACCTTGAAATTTTACAGTGAGTATCACTCTCAAAATGTGAAACATGGTTCATTTCTAACAATTTTTTCTTTAAGAATTTTATTAAAAAAACATGAAAATAAGAAATACATTACCACATAAAATCATATTTTAACATAAACCCAACAATTATAAAGGATTAAGATTTACCGAGCATATCAAATTCGGATTAGTTCTCCCTCCAAGACCCCATCCCATGGGAAGGATTTTTCTTTTGAGCATTAGGATCTAGCAGAACTTGATTGAACCGTTTTCCTTTTGCATTGATTTTGGGGAAGTCCCTCATCTTGTAAGTCATACTACCACATGTAATCCAAACATCCATTCCGGCAAGGCACTTATCCAAGTGTTGCTTTCCACAAGTAGTATACTTAGTTCTCTCAAAAGTATAACCACCACCTCGGGAATTTTAGTTGGAAGCTCTATCCTTGTTCCCCATGGAATAATCTTGGTTATAGAAACTACTCTTAGGTTTTGCTTGAGTAGATAAATCAAACCTACGCCTCTTCCCCTCTTTCTTTATTTCCCTAAATTTGGACTCTTCAATTTGTTGTGCATACACTATGATCCATGAGATATCCATGTAATAAAGAAGTATTGTCATATGACATTCCTTTTCAACCAAGCTAAACAGTCCCATCACAATTTTTTTCATCCTAGCTCTAGGGTTGGCTACCATGGTTGGGTCGTAGTTAGAGAGTTGGTGAATTTAAGGGAGTAGTCTTGCACACTCATTCCCCCTTGCCGAAGATTCATGAATTTAACCATCTTCTTCTCCCTCCATTCTTATGGAAAGAACCACCTAGAAAATCCTCTTTGAACACTTCCCAATCTACCAGACCATCCCTTAAAAGTCTCTCATCCCTCCATTGCTGAAACCACACTTGAGCTACATCCTTGATGTGGTAAGCAGCTAGATTCGCTCTCTCCTTAGGAGTTACACCCATAGTATCTATAACCTTGAATATGTCATATATGAATCTTTGTGGATCTTCCTCCACCTTAGTGCCATGGAAAGTAGGAGGGTTCATCCTCATGAAATCTCGAATTCTAGAAGCGGGAGTACTCACATTAGGTTGAGGTCTACCCCGTTGGTTACCTTGGGAAAGTAAATGATTAGTGACAACTTGAGCTTGAGCCATCATGAGTTGGGTAATATTCTGTAGAGCAGCCCTCAACTCCGCATTAGTCATATCACCTTCAACAAAGTGATCATGAGGAGCTTGATTCATAGGGGGAAGTTGAAGTCCTTGGGCTTTTTAGGTTCCATAGGGGGAAACTCATTCAAATTCTGTGGGCCAACTATATGGACTTGGTGAACATGGGGAGGGATCCTCTCATTATCTATACCTTTCTCCTCCCTCTTATCGTTTGATCTCCTCGTATTCATATCCTTGTAGACACAAAGAGAAGAGGTTGAAAGAGACATCTTATAGAACCTAAGTCTAAGGCACGACATTAAAATAATGAATAAAGTGAAACTTTTATCATCTTATAGATCTCATTCATGGATATGTCGCGACTCACACGAATGAACAGGACTCTATAAGACGTGGCTCGTGAGACTTTAGAACCTAAACTATTTTCCATAACTTATGCTCTGATGCCAAGTTTGTAACGACCCAATAGTACACCCTTGAAGAAGGGAGCACCCCTAGGTTGGAACATTGCATACTTGACCTTTCGGAGGTCTTCTACAAGCCTTAGCTATCATTCATTACATAACACATGAAAGTAGTCCGGAATTAAAATATTTTCACAAATAAACTTAAAATGAAAACACCTTTCATAAAAGCTAAGGTTTTGATCTCGTCTACAAGCTAACTTAATGACACAATATAAATATCTTAGGGACGACCCTTTACATTAAATGAAAAGTACATAATAAGTATTTAGAATAGAAATTAAGAAATATGACTATCCTTCAAATATATGAGGACATAGTATTGCGAGAATCTTTCCAAAGCTTGTCTTCTAGTCTTCAAACGCTTCCAACCTATACTTATTTTGTATAGAAAAGGGGTTAGTACAAAATAATGTACTAAGTATGACATATGCGAATACATGTAAAAAAGATATTTTAGTAAAATAAGATTTCATGACAAATTGATAAAATCTTCATGATTTAAGAATTGAAATACTATAAGAATCATCATTTATCACATAAAGTAGAACTCACAAAATTTTAGAAGCAAATTACACCTTACAGTAACATCAAGAAATCTTAAAGTGAACACACTGAATAACATTACAGTGAGCATTTCCTCCAAAGCATAGTGAACTCATTTCCCGTGAAGTTTCCCCAAACAAGTTATGTTAATACTCCCTAAGGTGAGACAAGAAGGGACCGCCCATACATCCCCTTCATGACACAGAAAAGCCATCCTTAAGACTACCTACCATAGGCTTACTTCAACCGGGAGAACAAACCCACTCTCTTGACTATATATTTTAAAGACATTCATACAAGAAGGATTTCATGAAAGTACCCTTCTCCAATAGGACCCATAAGTTATACTAAATGCAATGTGAGAGTTGTGTCTCACAGTACTAGTATCACTTACTGCTCCATGAGGATTCCCTTATATTAAGCACCCTACATTAGTGACTCCTAAGTTTATCATAAAGAACTTATTTTTAACATTCTTCCATAATAGTAGACCTTAAGTTATCTAACTTCATTTACAACAAATGATAGAACCCACCAAGATTTCCCTTTCGGAAGGTCTACTTAGTGCAATGGATCATTAGCGTCTCATACCACCACCTACTCTAAGTAGTACGTTCTTTTAGGAGACTTAGTTCATATGTTTAATATGAAACACACCAAGACTCTCCTTTCGTAAGGTGTACTTAGTGCAATGGATAGGTAGAGTCCTACACCATCACCTACCCTAAGTAGTACATTCTTTTTAGAGACTTAGTTCTTTAATTCTTTTGTGGTGAAATAGCTTTAACATACGTAGACCATGAGAGTTAGACATGGAATCGCGATACTACCCTTATCAGATGAGGGCTCCCCACTTGCCTAGGGTGGGGTCTTTCTCTTAGCTTTTGCATGGCTTTTCCAATAAATACACCTATAAGGGCACAGAGTTAAAGGATAAGGATATTACACTAAGTAAATAAATCTCCACTAACAAGGATTATTCATCTTAAGAAGTACATTGTGTACAAGACTTCTACTCTCAATGTGCACCCAGCCTTTCTTCAAACCTCTCAATGCTAAGCATTACTTTCCCAAGGAGTCTTAAACATTCATTAGTAAGGTCAAGGATAAGTTTTTGACATATTGTCTAAACTCACAATGGGTATCCATACTCCAACCTACATTAGAATTATCTTGGGAGGTAGTGAGGTTGCTACCAAATACTTCATCTCAACTCATAATGAATGTTCACCCCAAAACTCCCCTTTATCATTTACATTCTTTAACTTCAATCATTCATTCATTCAAATTTTGTGTGTACTTGATGACATACCTTTCACATAAATCATCACTTTCATTAACATTGGGGCAAGTCGACAGGCAGTTGGTTTGACCACTAGCCGTCATTTTCCCTTGTTGGTGCACACTGCCAAAGAAATCTTTGGTCCTTGTGTTGGGCCTTTCTCTAGGGTCCCTTGTGGGTCCTAGGTGGGGTCGTACCTAGAAGTTATATAGATAAACATGTTCGTCTAGGTATTAGGAACATCCCACATCAATTTTGATTGAAACTAACATGTATATCACACTCTAATACATGAAGACACACTAGCGCTTTCCAAGGCACACCTTCCAAACGTCATAGACGTTCTTGGATGCGAAATGACACCAACCTTCACACACTGCCTAAGAAAATCATTATAACTCATTTTAGCACAAAAATAACTCAAGAAACATTCACAAAGCTTTAGTTCACCTTAGTTCGTTTTAGGATGTTACAATTGTGAATTAGGGTGTGGAATTTTTAAATTTACTTGTTGTTTCCAGAAGGCCAATTTGCGGGAATTATTCCCTATGGGTAGGGGACGCTGTGGCGGGTTGGGCATGTCATAGAAGTAAAGATGCGACTTAATTCAGAAATAAATCCCCAAAATTGTTTTATTATGCACTTTTTTGATTTTGAAAGATAAGGAATGACCCCATGTGTGTTGTTGATGGTTTTGCACCATTATTAAGGCTAAAGGTAACCATTAGTAAGGATAAAGGTAACAATTATTAAGGATAAATATAAGATATTTTCTCCTCGAATCCATGTTTTGATCCATATAACTTTGTTTCTTGGGTAATAATCAATAGGGGAGGGTTGGGATATTGGAATTATTGTGGAAAAAACCCTACTATGGGTATGGTAGTCATGGGTTTGGTCTAGGGTTATTTATTTTATAATAGTTTTAATAATTAGACTTTGATTGTTGATCCCTTCGTTATATTGATATTTTTAGACCACAAACAAGCAGGATTAATCCGGAAAGGGAAGATTCCAATGCCTTAGGGATTCAAGCTTAGATTTGACGTAGGTGATGTTTTTTATTTCAGATTTTTGGGATCTAAATTAGAAATTTCTTTATTGTAATGCATTTATGTATGTGCTTGAATTCTATATTGCTCAGACCTATGTGAATAAGAATGAACAAAGAACTACATGCCATGAATCACCTCGTGTTGTATAATTACGAGAATACACTTTGTGATTGTGACTCTAGTTTGTTGAATGGATCGGGTATTGTGCTCCAACAAACTAACCTAGATTGGTTGCATGTTTTGGTATAAATACAGGATCAATTGCCATATTTCGGCATAAATATGGGATTGGTTTTGTATGATCCGTCATATACATTTGATCGAGTACCACATACTGATATGCTTATATTTGGGTATAGTTTCCAAGAGAGGCCCAACGAATTGGGTTCCATTAAAGAACCATTGATTTGACGTATATGTAAATATTTAGAATTGTAAAATTTTAGTTGTTTGTAAGTGATAATCGCGGTGTATGTATATATTCTATGCATATATGTGCTTACCTTCTTGTAATTCTTATATATTTATTGTGCTCACTCGAATAACCGCGTGATTCTACTAGCACAATATGATTGTGTACTGATATTGCACTTGTTTGTTCTTTAATGAGTATAGGTCACTTTGGGAGGCTATTGATAGATCTCAACTAGTTAACTATTAAGTCTGACCAGATGCAAAGGTGAGCTAGTTCTTCCAGGCTGCTATGGATCTTTCTTGTTTAAGTTCACTTTAATCTGACTCGGACTATTTATTTAAGGTCTTATTTAGTTTTGGGGTTGTACCTCTTGTTCTTAGACTTTTCATTAGTAGATTTTGGGTAAGATTACTTTTATGTTCTAGGGTTTTTCTTCCTCATTAATTTGGTTATAAGGTATTTGTTTAAGCCTTTGGAGTTCATGCGAACTCCACATTCTATTGTCATTTAAACCTTCTTTTCTATGTTTAAATACCTTAGTTTTCATAAAATTTGTTAGTTTCGGTTGTACTGATGGGTCTCCCACCGGATGGTTAGTGTGGGTGCCAATTACGATAGGCTGATTCATGACAAAGTTGGTAGAAGATATCTAGGTTCATTGATCTCATTGTAACAAAATGAGTCTAGTAGTGTCTAGCTGAACAGTTAGAAGACGTCCATACTTTTCTTCTAGAGGCTATAGGACTCTAGGAAAACTCACTTTTTTGTACTCACTAGTGTTGTCAGTTGAATCCAATTGGTATCTAGGTGATTAATTTTTGTATCTTTGATCCGTCACTCTACGGTCCATACTAGAGCGATAAATATTGTACCACCATCAATAGCAAGAGAGGATGTGTATAGACTACCGACTATAGAATAACAAGCATTCAATGCCTCAGATAAAATATCCTTTTAGAAGTTGTAGGGTGCATCGATTTACATTTTTGCACTTGTAGTGGGAAACCAGTGATGGTCATCAATGGAACCATCTAATTTACAAATTGGGCTTGTCTGTGAGTTGTAACTTGAAAACTGTGAATGCATGTTTCTTGTTTCATGAATTAACTGTAACGCCCCAAAACGAACTAAGGTGAAATAGAGCTTCATGAGTTTTTATTGAGTTAATTCTTTTTTTAAATAAGTTACTTTACTGTTATTAGGAAGTGTGCGATGTTTGGAGGTTAAACGTCTAAGAAGGTTCATGATGTTCGGAAGGTGTGCCTTAGAAAGTACTGGTGTGGCTTGAGGTGTTTGAGTGAGTTTTATGTGTTTTTTCCTTGAAACTGATGTAGGATGTTCCTTAGACCTAGACGACTTAGTTTAGAGGTTTAACGTTTGGGTATGACCCCACCTACGACCCACTGGGGGCCCTAGATTAAGGCCCCAAGACTTGGACAAAACTACCAAAATGAAGTGCCCATCGACGACCAGTCGACAAGGCAATGGCCCGTCGACCTGGTCCATCCTTTGGGGCATATAAACCTGCATGTTTTGGAGTTGCATCCCCAACCAATGATACCTCACAAACAGCCCGTCCCTTGACAAATGGACCGTTGGTTGGTCATCGATGGTGGCTTTTCCAGAAGCTGCAGCGCTGCCTGTTAAGTGTTGGGGTGTTTTGTAAATTCATCCAGAGTCTTTTGTTACCCTAGGCTGATATGTTTAGGGTTTTATAGTTATATTAGGTTAGTATTATGTCCTAGACCTACACAAGACCCCTCATTTCAATATTCAATTTCCTTTGGTAAAGAAAACTCTCTCAGAGTTACCATTGGAGCTAGCAAGAAGGGCTCGTTTGTACGTGTATCTTCATCAAAATAAGTGGGTTTGTCTTGTATATGAGGTATGGTATCTATCCTTGAACACTCTTCCATTCAAGGAGTCATTTCAAAAAGATTTCAAAAAGGGTTTCCAAACTCAAATTTCTTTTATATTTGATTTTAAGAAGGGGTCTTCTTGTAAAGGTGTTCTAATGATTTTACTTTGTTTATTCTTTTATTAATTGATGATATTAATTATAAAAACTTAATGAACTCTTGTATATGTATATTTCATACTTTTAGCTTAAGAAATGGGTTAAATGAGCATGTTTAGGTAAGGTATGAACTTTGGTCTTCTTATGTTGTTGTTTTGGTTAAGCTACTGCCCTAAGGGCCTTATTATGATGTAATATTGAGAAATTTATTATAGTAGATGATGGCTTGGTTAAATGGTGAGTTGCCTATATTGTATAATTCTTATGATGAATTTCTCTTGAGTGGTATGGTCCATCTTCTTGGTTGCGGTGTTTATTTGATGAACTTGATATTACTAATTATATTATGTGAGGGTGGATTTGAAGGCCTGGCACTTGAAATGAAGTGGTATCGAAGATTGTTTTGTCTTATGGTTGGTGAAGTTAAATTGTATGTTTGGCTTGGATTGTTCCTAAGTAAAGTGTATGACTTTGTAAAGCATGTCAAGTGTGTGAAATGATTAATGTAGGTCCATATAGAAACTAATATTAATGAAATGATGCCTATATTAAATATGTGATCACAATGCACACCCACACCTAAATAAATGTATGAATATAAGTAGAGTAAGTAGAGGATTTTTGAGGTAAACACTCTTCGTGAGTTGAGATGAAGTGTTCAGTAGAAACCTCACTACATCCTAATATCTTTCTAACATAGGTCGTAGGCTGAATGCCCTTCGTGAGTTGAGATGTGGTGTTCAATAGCCGTCCTTAACCTATATTTTAAATATTTAAATTCATGGGGTTATGTCTAGCATCGAGAGGATATGAAGGAGAGGTGGGGACACTTTGTTAGTTGAGATGTTGTATTCCAATGTACCTTTTGAGATGAGTAATCCTTATTAGTAGAGAATGAGTTACTTAGTAGCAATCTCCTTATCCCTTAACTATGATCCCACATAGATGTGTATATTGGGAGAGACATGTAAAAGATAAAAAGAATGAGCTTACTCTAGGCAAGGGAGGATCCGTCATCCGATATGGGTTAATGTGGGGATTCCATGTCTAGCTCTCATGGTCTATGTCGGTTGATCTAACTCTCACAAATGAATGAATGTGCTAAGTCCTCTAAAGGAGTGTTCTACTTAGGGTAGGTAGTAGAATGGTACACTATTTATCCATTACACTAGGTAGGCATTCCAAAAAGAGAGTCCTTGTGTGTCTTATGTGAATTGATTGAACTAAGTCTTCAAAAAGAACGTGCTACGTAGGGTAGGTTGTGGTACGGTATGCAATCTATCCATTGCACTAGGTAGGACCTTTCAAAAGGGAAAACTTGGTGCCAAATCATCTAAAAGAGTGTACTATTTAGGGTAGGTTGTGGTATGAGACGCTACATACTCATTGCACTAAGTAGGAATTCCGAAAGGGAAGACGTAGGTGTTTTTTTGGGTGTTCATATATTGTATTGTTAGTGAGTGGGTACTTGTTAACCCAAGGTGAGTATGCCTAAAGGGAGGAAGTCTTGAGGGTCGCTTTTGTGTGTATTAAAGGACGTATGTGAGTACTTTCTTCATGTCTTAACTTAGTGAGTCTTGGGATGAACTTTGGAGGGAAACTCCTATGGAAATGATGCTTATTTCCTATTGGCAATACTTTAGAAGTTTACTACTTTGGAGTCTTGTAATTCCTTGAAATGTTCAACTTGAGTTTATTGTAATGTTGAGGAAGCTTCCAGTATAGTGTGTCTTTCGAGCTTAAATTTTTGGAAATTATTCTCTATGTGTTAAGTAATGATTCTTATGGTGTTTTGTCTTTATATTCTTGAATTTTTTCCTTAAATGGCATGAAATGTTATTTTACTAAAATGTCCCTTTTCGTCTGTTTTTGATGATACCATACTTAGTACATTATTTGTATTAATTCCATACTTTTCAATACTCCATAAGTATAGATTGAAGACTTTTTTACTGATTCGAAGGCAAAGCTTGGGAATTTTACTCTCTAAAGGATTGGTATGTCCTCATATATTCGAGGAAATAGTCTATTGCGTCCTAATATTATTGTTAAGACTTATTTTGTATTTCTATTTTATTATAAAGGGCCATGTCCCTAAGATATTATCGTGTCTTAAGTTTGGCTTGTGACGATTAGATTTCTCAAGATTTATGAAAGATTTCCTTTTTATTAATTTATTCATGAAAAGTTTTAATTCTGCACAACTTTTCATGTCTTATGTAATAAATGATAGTTAAAGGGCTTGTACAAGACCCTAAAGGGTGAAGTACGCCTTATCACGAAACGAGGGTTCTCCCTAACATCTAAGGGATAATTTTGGGTCATGACATTAACAATGAATGTGGTAGCTGCGTTTTATTGGAAGTGATGATATGATCATGTGAAAAATAAGTGTGGGTATGAATTTCTATGTGTGCAATATGGTAGCTCAATTGATTGAAACTATACAAGTTTTAACTGTTAAGTTTCGTGAAACTTGTTCTGAAAAACAGGCCTTGACTAAGTCCTAAGCAAGGGTCTAGATAATGTACAAGGTGATTTGTAAGAAAGATCTAGACAAGTGTTGCACGTGAGTTTTAACAACATGAGTTTATAAATGTATCTTTGGGATATGTGGGTTATGCTGTTAATTTAATAATAATGAGTTGCATTGTGTATCATTGGATTGACTCGAGGTAGACAATGATTATTCTAGTTTAGAGTATTATCCTAAATTTTTCAGTGAAGCTGAGAACATTTGGGAATTTTAGAAAAGAGAATAATTGCAAAAAACAAAAATTATTGCTTCTGCACTATTTCCGTATGAGACAATTAAGTGAGATATTACCGCTGAAACGGAAATTCTCCACCAGCGGGAGACAGAGCGAGACAGAACCTCATCCCTGTCTCCTTTATTTTTCCCAAGTCTCCTTGTAGAATGCAAATCGAATCTAAAATAACCCCTATAACCCAATTGATGTTCAACTGTCAGGGATATAGACTATAAGACCTTATAATAAGTCGAATGTTGTCAAAAACAACAGTGAAAACTAGCATCTATGTGCTTCAAAAAATCAAAAAGAGTTTTGCAAAATTTTCCGAGTGTGATTTTTTGTTGCCTTCGGATGCTTTTTTGGGATATGTATTTTCAAGGAAAGAGGTAGTGGTAGATCCTCAAAAGAATAAATTAGTCAGGAATTGGGTCTGCCCTAGTTTTTGTGACTGGAAATTAAGATTTTTTCGAGACCTGCTAACTACTATTTTTGCTTATGAAGTGACTAAGGTCAGATTTGAAGATTCAAGTTTATAGGTGACATCATTCAAAGAAGTTTTGGTAAAAGTCAGTTAGATAATGAACAACATTACTTTGGAAAATGCATTCCATATTGTTGTCATAACATGTATTGTTTGTTTAGCGGATGATGAAATTGAGTTATGTCGATTGAGATTAGAAGTTATACAACAATTTAATAGATTGATGGTATATCTAAATGTCAAGGCTCAGTTTTATGCCTTTCTAGGAAAGACCAAGCTGAGGGTCTGATGCAATGATCACAAGTACTATATTGTTTGTGACCATATGGCTAATGGGTTTTTGGATCCAGGTTCTACTTATTCTATGTGTCTGTGTGATTTGCCTCAAAAGTTGATATGATTAGTGTTATAATTGAGGCCCTCATCAATGTTTCAATACTAGTTGAAGAGTAGTTATAGTCACCCATGTATTTTGTGTGCTCCTGATGTGTGATGGATTTTCAGATTTTTATTGTCTTGATTATGTTGGATATGATTAACTTGATATAATCTTAAGCATAACTTGGTTTTCCCCTGTTATATTGTTCTTAATGGTAATGTTAAGTTGGGAACTCTAGAGATCCCGGGTAGGGAAAATTTATAGTGGGAAGGGGTTGAAGCCTAAGTCAGCTAATGTCATACCTTTCGTACGGGGTCGGAAACTGGTGGGGCAGGATTGTTTGGCATACGCAACTCATACTAAGGATGTTGAGGTAGAATCTTTTCTCTATTGTGTCTATTCTTGTGGAGGAAGAAATGAGAGAGCTTAGAGCTTAAATCCAAGAGCTTATTGAATAAGGAATTTCATCCGTCGTAGTGCTCCCGTTGGGTACTCCTCTCTTATATGTTTAGGAAGAATAAGGGTAGTATGAGGACCAATAATTTTATCTTAATCCATAAAGGAGTGGATTGATACATGAATGACAAGCTTATGGATAATGAGAGTCTCAATGAGTATTCTTGGGTGAAGGAAATTGAAGTATTTTAGTAAGAAAGTGCGTACAAATATTGGGTTAGTACCTTAAATTTATATAGTTTAACTTAGTTTGAGGCTTAGTATTGATGAAAAAGTTTATTTCAGAGTGATAGTAAAGGCTGACTGAGCGTAATGACAATAAGAGTTTATGATATATTTTGACAGGATGCCACTATATACTAAAATTGTTGGTTAATCGAATGTTGTATAGTAATTACGACTTACGAGTACCTAAGATTGTGGTTTCCTAATATTTTTGTGAGTAACGTGGTTGTATGGAACGTTTTAAGAGATGGTAGGACCCAATTCTAATAGAAATCAAAGAGCTAGAGTCTTATTGAAGAAAGTGGGATGTAGTACAACCTTAGGGCCCATTTGGCCATAGATTTCTGATATAATATTTAAAGAAAATTTGACAATGTGTTTTCCATACAAGTTGTCATTATTTGGAATATATACTTCCAAATACAAGTTTTTTCTAGTATTTGGAGAAAATATCATTCTTTGAGATCTTTTGATAATCGAAATTTTACACCAAACTTTTTTATTTCCAAAGTTGATTTCCTCCCTGCTTTCCCCTTTGACCTGTGCTAAACTCCACTTTTGCTATTGCCAGGTTGAATGATTCATTCAACCTCGGTAAAAATACCCTCTATAGTATTGGTTACGTTGTATTACATAATTAATTTATGTGAATGCCAAAATAGTGATAAAATATTCAGTGAATATAAAAGTGATGATATGGTTGTTCATGAAAATGATGATTAATCAACTCAGTATAACAAAGTCATGTACTTAGTCTACTTCACTGTGTATGAAATGATGCTTGTTGCACTCACTCCAGACAACCACATTGCTCTAGTGTCATGGACAATACTTTTTATTTGTTGAAATAAATATCCAATTACTTGTTATTCAAACTTATGATTAGTTTTGATAATTCTTAAAACATATGGGTATAAATCTTAATTTTCTATGAAAGTAAAGTATATTTTCCAAATACTATGGCGAAACACATGGTAATTTCACACAAAATAATATTTCCCAAGAATATTTGAAAATGTCTTGCCAAACGCTAGCTTAGAGAGAGAACAGAGCAACGATATTTTATTTGAATGCAAAGGATAAAGACATATTTTCAGAGGGGTAGACAATTGGGTTTAGAGATCTATAATTTTATTCATTTTGTTGTGGCTATGGTAATAGTCTTACAAGTCTGGTAGATTGGTTAAAAACTATTCGAAAGGACATCAGACAGGAAAGTACAAACATGAGTTTCCTGATAATTACTTTGGTTTTGATTTTGATTCTTTTAATTATTATGATCAAACTTTTTGCAAAGGACATTGAAAGATTGATGAAAATGCAATCAATGATACAAAAGGACCCATGAAATCATAAGAATCTTCAAGAGAGAAGCTAATGTTGAGAGACAAGAAATTTGTGTACGGTTGAATCCACAATTCATATTTTTTGTGTCAGTCTACATTTGTGGTAATATATTTTGTCTTCTAAAGGTCGTAAATGATCAATTGTATTAGGTATTGAACCGTTTGTAGGACTTAAACCTGGGTAAAGTCATAGAGTTTATTATTATTGACTGTTACCTAAGAAAGGTTTCTTATAAGATGTGGTGGTTTGTTATATAGTAAATTCACTTATTCGTTCTTCTAATCATGCGTAAAAGCTTTGTATACGGTGTATTTCCCTTGTGCTTTTTGTGATCGTCCTTAGAATGTGGCCTTTTCAATGTCAGGGTTGAGGGAGAGAAAAAGATGAGTTCTGACTTGTTAGATGGGGTTTAACTATTGTGTTGATGACCTTAGATAGGTTGACTTACCTTAGAAGGGAAGTATAGTTTAAATAAATGGTGAAGTATAGTGTTAGAAAAGTGGAGGAGTAATAGTTGAGGTAGTTTTAAATTGTATAGATCCGACATTAGAAAGGAAGAAAATAAAGTTAGAAAGAGTAAATGTGAGTTTCTTCTAGTAAGGGGGATGTTGTTATTAGATGATGAGACATTTGAGAGGCTTTGGATTTTTCGGAATGGATTAGATGGTGTTGTTTCAACAGGTGTAGGATATTAAGAATTGGTGAGAAAGTTTTTTGTGAGGGTTAAGGTTCCTTGAGGGACTTCCTTGTAGTATGTTTTTGTTGAGTTTAGATTGTGTTTCTCCTTAGTGAGGGAGTATGAGAAGAGTATGGTTGATGGTGTGAGATATAACTATCTTTTCCTTAAATGTTTATTCAAGTCTAAAACAGAGAGTTCCTAGTAACTTGGTTTATGTTGCAATCTTTATTGAAAGGTGAGTTTCCAAACATTCTCCTTATGATGTGTATGCTTTGGTTTGAATCTTCTTAAATAAATTTCATGCATGGTATCTTTCTCATTGTTCATTTGCATCTAGTATAGGCTGACTAATTATTTAAAAAAAGATTAAAATGAGCATGTCTAAATTTCTATATAATATTAGTTTGTTGAGCATGACTTTGTGTTATTGAGATTGCATGTTAGGCCTAGTGTGAAAATTTGCTTTATTGTGCTTTGTTGTAAATGTTGCATGATTTTGATTTGAGGAGAAATTGCGTGATGTGCTATTTTTGTTCCTCCTATTTATGGGTACGATCATAATGTTTTGTGCTTAAATATGGGTTGTTGCTTTGGTCATTGTCCCTTGAGTGTTTCTGTATCACTATAGGAAGAATATTCTTAAGTGGGGATAACGTAACGAACCTAAAATGAACTCGGTTTATCTAGAGATTCATCATTGTTCTAAAGGCATATAAATAGCCTAATTAATGTATTAGTGAGTTTTGAAGTTAATCCGTTTAAGTTAGAAGTCAAATGTCAAGGGACGACCAATATGTTCGACCGCTAGTCCTTATATGGTTATATGATTATGTGTGTTTCATGAGTTTATGAGGTCCTTATATGGTTAATAATAGTGTTTAAAGGCATCAAGTTGAGGTTGGTAAGGTTTGGAAGTAAAGCGTTCAAGACGTTCGAAAGTAAGACTTTGGACGTCCTTGTGTGTTGATGTGTATTATAGTATATTAAACGTGTTCGTTTGTGTTGAATTTTATTTGAGATGGTCCTAAGATATACACGTGCATTTTTAGGGGTTTAAAGTCATGGTACAAGTCCACCTAGGACCAATAAGGGGCCCTCGAAGAGGACCCCAAACTCAAGGGTGCAAACTGCCTGGCAGTGGCAAACCACGACCCCCAAACGATGGCTAGTCGACTAGGAGATGACTCGTCGATGGGTGGCGTCAACGGTGCCATGTAGAATTCAGGTTTGGGAGTTTCAGGTCTAACCAATGGACTCCAATCGGTGGGGAAAAGAACAGTCGATGGTACGTTGGTGGTATGACATTGATAGGCAATACAATTTATCTACTTCACTATATTTACTTGGGGTGTTTTGGGAAATTCACCCCAAGTCTCATAAATTAGAGGGACATTTTATTTAGTTGTGTATGGGTATTTTAAGAGTATTTAAATCATTAAACTCTCATTTACACCCTATAACCTAAATCAAAACCCAAACCATCCAAAACTTTCTCCAAAACCTCCATTAGAGCTCAAGGTGAAGATGTATCTTGATGATGGACATTCAATGTAGTTTCTTGCTCAATTATCTTTGTATTATTCTAATAAGTTATGGTAGTTCTTCATGTAAGGGTTTTTATAACCTTAGATTCAATCTCTAAGATGATTTTCAAAGATTTTAAAAAGATAAAAAGTATCATTTGTACTATAATTCATGGGTTCTTGCATGACACGTTTTCAAACATTAATCTATGATATTATTAATGTTTAATTGATGTTTTTCAATAAAAATCTCCATGAACACTTGAACTTCTCAAATCTCTATATTTGGTTCTTCTATGGGTGAATTAATTGACTATAACCTAATAGTTGTGTATTCATGTGTCTATTCTTATGGGCTATTGATTTGTGAATAGATCATTAATGTATTCTTTATAGACTGACATATATTGATTATTTTTATATGTTATATAATTGTATTGTTGGTTTAGAATTGTGTTCATGACTATTTGTAAGAGCCTTTGAGAGTTGATTTGATTGAATTGGCTAAGGGATGTTGATGATTATAACTGAAAGGTGGTATGTTTACTTGATCTCTCGATATTGTATAGAATTGTATTATTATGATTGTTATGGTCCAATTACGGTGGTAGTGTTTAGGTGATATAATTGTGAATAATGTGGCCTTGTCGGCCTTACATTATGAATTGTGAAATAATATGGCCTCGTTGGCATTACTTATGAACTATGTTATTATCAAATATACCTTTGCTATGTGATCATTGTGAATGTCTTGATGACTTATGTATATATGTCATGTTAAATCATTTGTTCTTCTATTTGATTATAAGTGAGCATGATAAACTATAGTGATGCCTTATATATGTTTACTTGAAGTTGAAGTGTGAATCTTCCTAGTTGACTATATGAGACTTGTGATGACTTATGTGTTTGATTTTATGGAAGTTTGTAGGGTGACTTGTAAGTATGCTTAGTTGATCCTATGTTCTTTTTGAATGATAGGTTATATGTGATATGGTGAAGTATGTATGTGTCTTAGTTCGGTAGACTTGTGTCCCTTACTTGATAGATGTAAAATGTGAACATGTGATTCCTTGATGTGGTGGTATAGAGCACCCTTTTCTTGTATGTGTATGAGTGATTGATAAATGACCTTGAAATAAGAAATTATGGTCATTAAATTGGAACCTTTTAGATGAAAAGGTTATGATATCCTTCAAGTTCGAAGTCATAATAAATCCTTCTCGTGTAAATGGCGGAATTAAGGTTGGTCGGCTGGAGAGACATGAAATAATCCTTAGGAAATTCATTCAGCTATCCTCTTAACCATTGTAGATAGCCTTAATGTGATTGGGTTATGAATAAGATATGATACCTCTTTATATGCTCCTTTATTTAATTACTCTATGTGGACAAAGGCTAGCACCGAGTAAGTATGCTTTGGTAGTTTCTCTTACTAAGGTGACATTAGAGAACAAAGTAACCCTCGATATTTCGTAACCATGTGTCTACATAGGATGTGTCCTCCTTATAACATTGGGAAGTAGAACACCCTCCATCAGAGTATAGAACTATGATTATTGGTATGATCCACTAACAGTGGCGGTGCTTAGGTGATATAATTGTGAATAATGTGGCCTTTTTGGCATTACTTTATGATTTGTGAAACAATGTGGCCGAGTTGACATTACTTATGAACTATGGTATTATCATGTATAACTTGGCCATATTATCATTGTAAATGTCTTTATGAGTCATGTATATATGTGAAGTAAAGAATGTGTTCATATATGTGATTAGAAGTGATCATGATTGTCTATAGATGCCTTATGTATGTGTAATTGAAATTGAAATGTGAATCTTCCTACTTTAATATATGTATAATACCCCTCAAATGACTTATGTGAAGCTAGAGCCTAATAAGGTTGTCATGATGGTCTAAGTTCTTAAATTGCTATAAAATGTTGTCTTGAGGCATTGTCTAGAGTTTAAGGTGATTTGGAAATGAAATTTCAAGGGACGACTAATACGTTCGACGACTAAGTCACCTATGTGCCTCATATGTTGTTATGTTCCTAAATGTGTGTTTCATGATATAATGAGGTCATTATATGAGTTATTATATTTTTTATAGGACGTGTGTCAAGTTTCGTAAAGTTTGGAGGTGAAACGTTCAAGAACATCCATGATGTTTGAAAGGTTTGCCTTTAAACGACCTTGTCTATTTTTGAATGTTTAGTCAAATTTTACGTGTTTTTTGGATGAAATTTATGTGAGAGGTACTAAAATCGTATACGAACATATTTGGGTTGGAAACATCTAGGAAAACATCCCCAAAAACCATCCAAGGGTCCTGGGGAAGTACCCTTCTAAAGAGCCAAGATTGTCCAAAACAGCCTCAAATGATGGAGGTAGTAGACTTCTCATGTGACAATCCGTGCATCGTTGATGCGTATCGTGGATTTAAACTTAGGCGTAGGAGAAGTCCAACCAATGACCAAATTTAGTCCCAAACCACAGACCAATAGAACTGTCAGGTTGTTGAGGAACGATCTGTTGGTGGCAATCCGTCGTTGGATTGTCTCATGTGTACACTACACTGTTAAGTTAGGGGTTAAGTTGTTAATTCATCCCACATACAAATAAGATAAAGTGAGGTTACTTGGGGGAATTTTAAGTATTTTCAATGTTTTTATCAGTCTTTAACACTTTGAAGATTCCATTCTTCAAAGTCAAAACCCAAATTACCTTAGAAAGTCTCTAGAACTCTTTTGGAGCCAAAACTCAAGGAAGTGCTTGGATTGGAGAACTTTATTGAATTGATATATAGGTTCTCCTAAAATAATGAATCTATATTGATTTTACCTAGTTCATTGAATATCATAGTTTATGTATTGAATTATTGGTTATGACCATGGGAAAAGGCCTTATGGTATTGAATTTGATGATTTAGCATTGGATTTGAAGTCTTTAGAATGGAATGGTGGTAAGCTTCCCTAATTATATTGATTTTATATGAATTGGACATTAATTATGTTGTGATTGGTATGGTCTACTTATGGTGGTGGTGCTATGTGTTTTACTTGCAATTGATATGGCCATGTCGGCGTTACTTTATGTAATATGAAGATTATGGTTTTATCGGCACTACTTCAATTATTATGATGATTTGTATAGTTGATTTATGTGAAGTATGAACATTTCTATATACATGTGAAGTAATATGAAAGTATGTAGTCTTTCTATAAATATTAGGAGATCATGATAGACTATGACTATATGCTTATATGTTTAGTCGTAGATGTTGATGCATGATTGTTTTTACTTGACTATATGAGTTGTGATGATTATATTGATGATGATATGGTAATTTATAGGGTAAATAAAGATTATAAAGGCCATTCATAAGTGCTTCGAAGAATGATATGTTATATTTAATAAAGTAAAGTCTGTTGTGTCTTGCTTTGGTAGACATTTGTCCCTCACTTAATACAAGTATGGTTGATATGTGAATAGGAGATGTCTTGACTAGGTAGGCTTAGTTCACCCTTGTCATGTATGAATTTAATGATATTGAAGATCTTAGATTATGTAAAGAAGGTCATGTACGTGGAACCTTAAACCTAGTGGTAAGGTTATGTTATGAATGATGAAGTCGAGAGACGTAATGGTATCCTTCATTTAAAGGACTTAGGATTGATTGGATGGAACGACATCATATCATTCTTAGGAAAGTCAGGATGAGCTATCTTAGTAGTCAGTGAAAGGTAACCCAAGTGGATCTCTTTGTAAGGGTGAATGAGATTAGGTTATTAACTAGATAAGGAACTCTTTATGTGATCCTTTAGTGTCAATTACTCTATCAAAATAAAGGCTATCACCGAGTGATTATGTTATGGGAAGTAGCTCTTCTTGAAATGGAGACTAGAATACAATGTATCTCTACTTGAGAATGAGACTAGAGTACATAAAAGCCATTCATATTCCTTAACCATGTGCCTATATTAGGAGGTGTCCCATTTCTACCGTTGACAAGTAGAACACCATCATTTGAGTAGGATAGAACTTCGGATTCCACATCTAGGTATCATGGTCTATGTCGGTTATTGTCTATTTTCATCATATGGGATACCTACTAGAATAAGAGAAGTTCTATGAGGTTTAGGTGGTGGTAGGAGACACTATATAGACATTACACAATAGTCTTTAATGGTGTTAGTTAGAGTCCCTAGGTCTTTTCCAAGACTATTACTTTAATGTCGTTATGTCATGAATGTGTCTTAAATGAACTAATGAATTTAATGACTTAAGTTAATAATGCATGTGAAATGAATAAGTACTTACCTAGAGTAGTTAAGGGTTGTCTAGTAAAGGTGTGAAGGGGGCATAGGAATGGTCACTTTGTATCTTACCTAGTAAGTCTTAATAACGACTCTAGTAAGGGAAGATGTTGATTATGTTGACATGATCTACGCGTTAAGTAGTCTTAAGGATTACATAGGTAATCTTTAAGAGTTCAATGATGAACGTTATCTTCTTGATTTACTTAAGTAACTCTTTAGATATCCTTTGGATGTAGAATATCATATTATCTATGTGTTGATGTATTAAGTGACAATGATTATATCTTAGGTAGTCTATAGGATCTCTAAAGTATGTGTGTAAGGTATTGTATGGGCGGTCGTTTCACAACTCACTCAAGTAATACTTAGAATTACCTTTTGTAGAAGAAGCTCATGTTCTTGTGTGTGATGTCTTTTAGGTGTGTGTTGATATCATTATAGGTGCTGTTAAGGATCATTTAGGTGTTCTTACAGAGGTTGTATGGGCGGTCTCTCTTTATCTTACTTAAGTGAGTCTTAGGATAGCTCTTAGTGAGGGTATTTCATGCTAGAGATTGTCTAATGTAAAGCTATGAAACTTCACTGTAATAGTGAAAAATTTCACTGTACAGTGAAGTAGTTCACTGTAAGTTTCCTCTAAAATGTGATAAAATGGATAAGTGATTTCTTATGTGTGTCTAAGGTGTTAAATTCTATTTTTATGATTATGATATGATATTTAAATGAAAAGATACATATTTCTAATAAATGTCCATTTTCATGATTTTGTGCATTATGCCATACTTTGTATATGTGTTTTTACTAATTCCATGCTTTTATCGATATCTAAAGTGGTTGGTAATTGAGGAGAATTCGAGAAGCAAAACATGGATCATGGCATCATTCAAGTGAAGTTGAAGTATTTCCTCATTTGACTCAACGGCATAGATGTCTTTTATGTCTCTTATTGAATTATTGCAACATACTAAGTATTTCACTATTAATATTGTATGGGTTGTATCCCAAAGTATTCTTGTGTCTAAGATTTGATGAAATGAGACTTAGTATTTCCTATGAGTTTTGTATGAAAGAGTTTTTAAAGACTTACAGACTGCTTATGAATAGTTTTAATTCCGCATTACTTTTCATATGCTTTATATGCGATAGACGATACGAAAGGGATTGTACAAGAACTCTGAGAGGTCAAGTATGTCGGTTGCACTCCGAGAGTGTCATATCTTCTAGCGTCTAGTTTCTGTATGTGACATGTTTTTTATCAGATAATAGGTTATGAAGTAGTTTTAGGAATCAAAAAGTCTCATCATGTCACGTCTAGTAGAGTCTTGACCATCGGTGTGATTCGCGACACATCTACAGGTGAGAGACTATAGGACGTTAGAATTTCCCTTGTTTTCTACTCCTATGTCGTGCCGTAGAGTTAAATTTATGAGTACTATTTTCTTATTGTTTTCCTTGTGTTTCTAGAAAGATGAATACGAGGAGGACAACGGCTAGGAGAGTTGAAGAGAATGATGTGAATAAGGAGATTCCTGTTCAAGTTGAGCAAGTTGCGCATGTTACTAAAGGTGTACAAGGTGATAAAGTCCCTATTGGAGGCCAAGGTAATGATGTTCTTGTTGTTTCTCCCGAATTGACTAATAAAGAGATTAGAGAGGCTTTGCTTGCCTTAGACCGAGAGGTGACTACTCAAGTGAATTTGAGTGTGAAGCATAGGGTGAATGGTGTGGACAGCACTATGACATCTAGATTGAGAGATTTTGTGAGAATGAATCCTTTTATCTTTCTTGGCTCTATGGTTGGAAAGGATCCCCAATAGTTTATTGATGAGGTCTATACAATAGTACATGCTATGTGAGTAACTTCTAGAGAGAAAGAGCAGTTGGCTTCGTATCAATTGAAATATGTTTCCAAGTGTGGCACACACAATGAAAAGGCAATAGGCTGATTGAGTCGGGTCCTATTGAGTGGGAAGAATTTAAGAAAGTTTTTATTGGTAAGTACACTACTCGTGAGAGGAGGGTGGTTAACGTAGAGGAGTTTATCAATCTCAAGCAAGGCAATATGAGTGTTGAGGATCACTAGAAACCTTAAAAGGAATGGTTCTAAGAAAGAGGGCTCAAACTCAAGAAGAACCTAAGAGTGTTAAGTGGAATTTGAGAGAGGAGGTGATTCTCAAAATTAAAAGCCTACATGTGACATTTGTGGAATAAGGTACTATGGGAAGTCTCTAGCCGGTACTAGTGGTTGCTTTGGTTATAAGAAGAATGATCATAAGGTGATATATTGTCCTACCATTGCGGCTAGAGGAATAGAGGGTAAACAAGTTGCTGCTAATGTTCAAAAGGATGATGCTCCAAATAAGAGAAATTTCTATGCACTCGGGACTAAAGTAGCAAAACCGGATAAGGATGAGGAATGATTGTAAGTCATTGTATCTCTGTAGTGGTATGAGTTCCTTTTAAGTGGGGGAGTACGGTGATTAAAGGAGTTTTCATTTATTGTTTCATATTTTCTGTTCAACTCAAGCATGAGAGTAGAAAGTCATAGAAGTATGTTGCATGTTGCAATGTGTTTAGGGGTCTTGTTGAAATTTAATTTCATTGATTTCTTGCATTGTGCATTTTACAAAGTTATGATCATGTTTGAAGATGTGTTTATGTGTTTCTGCATTGTATAGTAGCATGTATCTATCATGAATTGCCTAAATGTTGCATTTTTTGAAAAGTTGCATAATTCACCGTAATGCACTGGAAGTTCATTTTGAGATTTTTCAAAATTTGACTAATTCGTTCTTTGGTATAAAATATTACTAATGTGGTCATTACTGATGTATATTAGCATTATATTTAACATAAAATGAGTTTTTTCGATTGGGAATGAAAAATACGAGTTTTATAGCATGATGAGTTGTAGATTTGCTTCTAGTTTCTTGTAGTGTTGTGATTCACTTGATTATGTGAAATCGATGTTTTATTAGATGTTTGTATTGTATAATGTGCTATATGATATGGTCATGATATCTAATTTAATCTCTATTCTTTGGAATGTTTGGAGAGTGGGAAACTGTCAGTCGAGGACGAATGTTGTCCAAGTGGGGGAGATTATAAAAACACTGAAATGACATAGGTCAAGTTAGATCCTAGAAGTATTCTCATGATTGTATAAGGTCCTAAATTTGTCTAAAATGTGGTATTGAGGGAGTGTCTAGAGTTTTAGGTTATTTGGAAGTGAAATTTCTAGGGACGACTAAGACATTGGACGACTAAGTCAACTATGTGTCTCATATGTTGTTTTGTGCCTTATTGTGTGTTTCAGTAGTTAATGAGTTCATTATATGAATTATTATACTTTTTATAGGCAGGGTTTCATATTTCGTGATGTATGGAGGTCAGACGTCTAAGAACGTTCATGATGTTCATAAGATTTGTCTTGAAATGACATTGTGTGTGTGTTTGCATATTTCATGAAGTTTTACGAGTTCGTTTTGGATAAAATTTACGTGAGAGGTTCTAAACTCGTATACAAAAATATTTGGATTGGAAACGTCTGGGAAAACATCCCCAAGGACCATCAAAGGGTCCTTGAGGAAGGACCCTTCTCAAGAGCCAAGACTGTCAATAGCCCCAAAACGACGGAGGCAATAAACACCTCATGGTCCAATCCACGCCCCGTCTATGGATTTTATTGGGTCGACACTTAGGTGGGGGTGAAATACATAGAAGTACCATCCTCATTCCCAAACAATGGACCAACAGAATTTTTCGTAGGTTGAGGGACAGTCCGTTGGTGGCCATCCATCGATTGACTATCTCCTGCGTGAAGTTCACTATTAAGTTAGGGGTGAAGTTGTAAATTTGACCCACGTACAAATAATAAAAAGGTAGGTTACTTAAGGGTATTCTGGTTATTTTAAATGTGTTTATAAAACTTTAACACTTCAAAGATTTCATTCTTCAAGATCAAAACTCAAATTCCCTTAGAAATTCGCTAGAACTCCATTGGAACCAAACCTTAAGGAAGGGCTTTGATTGGAGAATTGACTGGAAATTATTCATCAAATTAGAGGATTAGATATATTTATGTATGGTTTTTTATCCTTGAAACTCTATTCATAGAGGATCCCAACTTTCAAAGAAGTTTTCTAATGTTTTCAAAGATGAATTATCCAATCTTATGATCTATCCATGGGTTCTTGCATAAAAGATTTTAAATCACTGTATACTGATTGCATTATTATTAATTAGATGATTTTAACTCAATTAACCTATGAACCCATGTAGTTGATGAACCCTAGTTTTTGACTACTTTATGGGTTAAGTGATTTGAACTTAATGTTTATGAATTCTAATTTTGTTTTCTATGGGTATCGATTTATGTAATAATTGTACTGAATTGAGATATAGGTTGTATTATATTCATTAATCTATATTGAATTGACATAGTTTCATTGAATCTCATAGTTTATGTGTTGAAATATTGGTTGTGGCCAAGGGTACGGGCCTTATAGAATTGAATTGGATGATTTAGCATTGGATTGAAGTGTTTAGAATAGAGTGATGGTACGCTAACCTAACTCTCTTAATTTTACATTAGTTAGACTTCAATTATGTTGTGATTTGTGTGTCCACTTATGATGGCGCTACTACGTGTTTTACTTGCAATTGGTGTGGCCTTGTCTGTGTTACTTTATATCATATGATGATCATGGCCTAGTCAGTACTACTTGAAATATTATGATGATTTTTTTAGTTGATTTATGTGAAGTATGAGCATGTCTATATACATGTGAAGTAATATGAAAGAATGTGTTCTTTCTATGTATATTAGGAGATCATGTTAGACTATGTCTATAGTGTTAGATGTTGATGCACGATTGTTCCTACTTGACTATATAATTTGGGATAGTTATATTTATGATGATACTATAATATATAGGGTGACATAAAGATGATAAGGGTTTTTTTCTAAGTGCTTCAAAGATTGATATGTTATATGCAATAAAGTAAAGTATGTTATGTCTTGCTTTGGTAGACTTTTGTCCTTCAATTGATACATTTATGAATTATATGTGAATAGGAAATGTCATGACTAGGTAGTCTTAGTGCACCCTTTTAATGTATGAATTAATATATGTGAGACCTTAGATGATGTTAACAAGCTCATGTATGTTGAACCTTAAACCTTGTGGTAAGGTTATTTTATGGATGTTCAAGCCGAGAGTCGTAATAGTATCCTTCATGTAAAGGATGATGCACTACGGGTTGATTGGATGGAACAACATCATATCATTTTTAGGAAGTCATGATGAGCTATCTTAGTCTCTATTGAATGGTAGCCCTAGTAGACCTCTTTAGTGTTAATTACTATATGAGAACAAAGGCTAGCACCTAGTGATTATGTTATGAGAAGTGTCACAACCGGAATGTAGACCCCAGAACAGACCGACGTCGTTCACCTCTCAGAGGTTGCAGAGAAGCCTACATTCATCATCTTTACTTCATCTATGTTAATTTTTGCAGAAAATTTGAACTTTTTGTTATTTAACATTCGTATAAGGCATTCTACTACAACTCATGAATGTTCAAAATCAACTATCTAACATTCAGACCATAAAATTAAAGAAATAGTTTATAGTTGCATTAAATGTGTACTGCCGAAACGGCAACAATACAAAATCTCAAATTAAGTGGAAAATGAAACACTAGTGGAACATGCTCCACTTGCTAAGGCTACATCTAAGATAGATAATAACGGTAGATAGCTTCGAAAGAATTAGGTCCTACAAAGTCCGGATGAAAGCTCCATGTACGGATAGCTGTAATGTTTTATCGTGCGATGTAACGTCCACCTGTGCCTGCACCTATAAATAGATAATTATATGGAATTAACACTCTTGTATGAAGTATGGGTAATGCAAACACAAACCAAGGACATGCATGAGTATGAATAGATCTTTCTTAACAACATGATTTATGGAAAGTCAAGTCAGTGGACTTGCAAAATTTGGATTAGGAATGTCAATGGACCTGCTAAATTTTGATTAGGAAAGACATGCCATGAGTGTAACATGCATCATCAAATTTATCATTTTGCAAACAACACATAACATATTTCACATATTATATCACGTATTTCATATCATTCTTTCATATGCACTGAGACCTTGGAATCATGGACTTGACAATAGGACATCACAAAATAAGGGCTCACTATATGGGACCTTAACTAGGGAGCTTATTTTAGAAATAAAGACTCTGATTCCTTCATTCATATGTACTTCATTTTTAAATCTTTCCTATACTAGTTTAATCAAAGGTAAAACCTAGGATGTAGTTTAAGACTCTCATCTAGTTTGTTGTGCAATGACAAAGAATAACCTAGCGTCATTACTTAAGTCTAACTCACCTCTTGATTATCCTATCCTTCCATCTTTAGTATCATTCATTTCATTATGTGCATCCTTTAAGGCTGGCCTCGTTCATTGTTTGGGAACTTTAACTTTAACCGACATATATCATGTGAGCATCATGAAATCCAGTGTCTCCCCCACACTGAAAAGAGGTGGAATCACCGACCAAAGTGACCCAAAACATGCTACCGTACATGGGAATGGAACCCCGCTAGATCCCTATATTGGTAGTATAGGTGCAAAAACTAGGAGATATAAGGAGACCCATACCCAGCATGCCGGATAGTCTCATGTCATGAGAGTTTCTTGAACATCCTCCCTTCCCAAAAGAAGGCATCACCGCTCATAGCTAGCCTACTCGGTGCTCAGTATAAAGTTCCATTATATTCAACTCATACATCATGGAAGTTGGCTTCTAGAATGAGGACATCATAACTCATTAGATGATTTTTCATGTCATCATTAGTCTTAAGTATTCATTATCTTCAATAGTTTCGTTAGGGTGTTCAAAAAGACTGATCACTTCATTAACCTTACACTCTAATAGGTGAGTAAGTTTTGACAACATTTACTTATGATCATTTGAGATTTCTCTCATCTTTCACGTTAGCCTCTTATCATTTTGTCACCACATTAATTAATTTTAGCATATTTGCTCTTCATAATTAGTCACCCCTTTCCATGAATGTTCATTTTATCATATGTCAATGCACTTGGCTATTTAGTGTTTTTCACACTCTTAATTAACCCCTTCTAGGTTTTACATCATTTCATCACATACATCTTAGGTTAATTTACTTTTCAACTTATGCTAGACTTATGAGTCAACACATACAAGCCATGAGGCTTCATTCAGAGTTTGTCTAAGTGATTCATGTTTACCCAAGATTATGTGGTACAAGACTTATGCATCTTGTAGATATGCCAAGATATTTATTTTGATCTTTAGAGGCAACATTCATTAAGTATTTACTTACGTTAGACTTATATGTAAATACCGAATTGGTCTAGGGAAGCAGACTTCGAATCCCTTGGAAAACACTTAATAAATTTTCTTTCACCTAATTTTGGATTTACGTTTCAGCTAGGGGAACCCAATTTTGAATCCCCTCACTAACATTATTATTCCTTTTCTTTTCCCTCCCCTCACTTCACCTTAGGCGTTTTAAGGATTAGGGGATCCGGGATCGAACCCCCATAGCAACATTCATTTATTTCTCTTTTTCCTATGTTTTTCCCATGTTGGCAGAGAGGAGGTAGGTTCGAATCCCACTACTCTAATAATTTTTTTTAAAATTTCTCTCCCTATATCATCCTTCTGCCAAGATGTGGTGGGTTAGAATCCGACTTCTATCATTATTTTTAATATTTTTAAATTTCTCTTTGCTCTCTTGTTTGGCCGAGAGGTTGTGGGTTCAAATCCCACACCTCTCATTTTCTTTTTCAGCATTCATGTAGTGAGGTCTTGGGTTCAATCCCTACTAACCTCATATGTTTTAGATTTATTCTGAAACTTCTAAAACCTCAAGTGTTCTTGGCGAAACTCCATCACTAGGTGCTGGAAATTTGGTTAAATTTTATAGCCCAGATTTAACAACATTCATACATTCGTGCTGTGGTATTTTCACAATTTTTTAACACATTTTAAGTGTAAATTCATTGTTGTTTTAGTTTAGATTTTTCCACTTAAGATCAGCCACCTTATACGTCATTAAACATCACATATAACACATCTTATGCACCTTAATTCCAATCATTAAACAAGCCATTTTAAGGCTTCAAAACAAAGAACAACAACAAACATTTTATACATTGCACCACATATGTTTCGGTTGAAATCATTGAACCTGCTTGCTATTTCCAAACACAAAATCACAAAGAACATTATATTTCAAACTTATTAACCAGCAACCATACCAAAAACATGAATTATAACCTAATTTAGATTGAAATTGGAAGTAGACTAGGGACAAGCAATTTGACAATAAAGGGAACAACCCTAGTTTCATACGTTGAATTCGTAGAAAGAAATTTCTCTTGAAGAAAGGATTCCAGGGAAAACCCAAATCTGTTCTTATTATTTTTTAACACTCAAAGTTGCTGCCGTGAATCACCACCAACCCAACGTCCAACACAGAACTCCAACCTTACCCGTCGAGAATGTAACATTTAGCTTTACTTTGACGGATTGTTTTTGTCGTTAGTGTTTTATAAGTTTTTCAAGTGTGAATAATTTTTGTTGTTATTTCTGATTTTTGTTGTTGCTTTTTTAACAGAGAAAATGTGAAAATTGGGAGAGAGGCAGACATGAGAGGTAAATGGATTAGCGTGAAGGAGAGAAGTGTGAGGTCGTGTCCCCTTAGAACTAGGAATTGTTGGCAAGACTTAATCAACTTAATGTAATAATTATTAATTAATAACTAGAAGTATGATTTCCCTTTTTTTAAATCAGCGATTAATTAAATAATATTAATTAATTACATTAATTTACCCTCTTAAGTAAAAATAATTTCATTCATTGCTTCCACCTAGGTTCGAACCCGGGTGGAGCAAGACTTTACTCTTAGAGCCAATTTTCGGCAATCTCTCCCAAAAATACCCCTCCAACTTATTTATTAAATAATTAAATATATATTTAGAGTAATTACAATATTACCCTTAGCCTGGTAAAAGACCATTTTACCCCTCGACCCTCCAAACTTAAGATTTCCTCTTTTAAGTCCGGTAAAGACTCATCTGTGTAAATCTTCATATTCGGGAGCCCTAAATGGATGGAACCAACCTGTCCTAACTCAACTAACTCCCCAAGTTAATTGGCTTGGCTGTTGCAAGGGTTCAGAAATCTGGTTTTACGCGCATCAATCCGTGTGATCCCTTGTCTTATCATAGGCATTCTTGACACATTAAGCATTTCTTATCTTATTCATTTTTAGGGTTGTTACATTATCCTCCCCTTAGGAACATTCGTCCCTGAATGACAATACTCCTTACTAACAATAAGTAAGTCATCTATAGAATGTACGCATGCATAGTTGATCCAATACTACCCATTGGTAAATATCCGATTCACATATTAGCATGATGGTGCACATCCTTGAAACCTACTAGTAGTTTCACCTTAATAAACTAAGGAACTCTTTACTAAACTAGTCTCATCAAAGCATACTACATAAGTAAACATATAAATCATACAAATCAGCAACCAACATGATCTCTCAAACCTATTAACCTCATATTATTTCATACACACCATTCATAGTCAAATACCTGAAGGAATAATTAAGGCTACTCACCCGAGATTTCACAAGAGATGCCTTCCCCTGCACCCCTAGAATTGAGTGCGAAGATTCGTTGCCTCATTGGAACCTCTTTAGTTAAACCATTAGGATGAACTCTCTCCTTCACTTGATCTTAATTTCTTCTTTTCGGACAATCCTTCACCATGTGACCCGGTTTTCCACAATTGTGATAAGTGTTAGTGCCCATTATACACTTTCCTCCATGTAGTTTTCGACACTTCCTGCAATGTGGTCTCTCCTGAGGTGTATCTATTTCACTGGTTCTCTTAACTCTGGATTCAGATTTCCTATCATAGCGACCCTTGGATGATTTTGACTCCCCTTGGTGGGAGAGTCCCTTCTTAAACCTGGGCTTATCACTAATTTCAGTAGTACTCTTCCTTGAAAAATTCCCCTCGGCTTGCCTTGTCCTGTTCCCTTCCCTAGTGTGGTTCCTCTTCCTACATTCCTCCACTTGTTGGACATGGACCATAAGCTTGGAAGGTCCATGCTGTCATGCAATATAGCTGCTTTACACTCCTCCTTGAGATCATCAGCAATCTTAGATCTAGTGTAAATTGAAGGATTCATCCTTGTGAAGTCCTTTAACCTACTATCCATGGTGCTGGCAGGTGGGCTCTTCTCGGGAACACCTTGTTGCTTAGCCTGGGTTGTCATAGCCGAGCTTGTACCAAGGTTGTCCTTACATCTCCATCTGTCAACCCAGCTAGGTTAACATGCATCTCCATTTCAGCAGCTAGGGCCTGGGGAGGAACTTCGTTTACTTTAGCAGCTGCTCCTCCGATCTCTCCGCCTGCGTTTCTCCTTGTATTCATGTTTTTGAATATCAATAGTTGATGTTAGATACAATATTAAAATCAAGATATCAGACATTAGATAAGGCACGATAAGATCAGAAGAAGGGAAATTTTCCTACTCATCATGCAGTCTCTAATTCAAGATAGTGGTGCACTTCTGATACGCTGAAACTTACTTCTCAAATGAGAAGTAAAGCGGTCGCGTCAAGTAAATAACCCAACTAGTGAGGTTGAGATCGTTCCCACGAGGAAAATAGTCTAGACTTAACTTCAACTTGTTATTACTATTGTTCAGTTGATGACTTCCTTAGAAAGTAAAAACATAAAAAGGGGGGTTCTATCTCTAAATAAGTGAAAATAAACAACGAACTTTAAAGAGACACTTAACAGCTTTTAATTTTGGGTTTTAATCAATTAATCAAAGTAACTAGGGTTTACGTGTTCCCCACAGGTTCATAACTTGATAATTCTAACTATAAGAATTCTTTCCTAGTATCTTGCATGCAAAGTGATAAGTTATGTATTTCTAAATCCTTGGTCCGGCATCTAGAAAATCTCACTCCGCACCTTGGTCCTGCTACGTGTGTTTCTTTCCTAACCCTTATCTTTACCTTATATTAAGCATCGTATTCGATATTTGACTATGTTATTACCTCGTACCAATCAATACTAGCCTATTAGATAGTATACACTAAATCTATGTTAATAATTCTTTTCCTATTATCTACCTCCTTGGGCCGGCAAGTAGCATTAAGGCGAGTTCTAACGTTGATCATCCGTTAAAAAGACTTCTAAGCGAAAGAATTATTAATACATGCAAGACACTATTCTAGAATTGTTATTTTAGCTAGGGTTTATCTCATTATTTGCCTATGGTTCCCACAACCCTAGTTATGGAGTTTAGTTCCTCATAGCCATAAACACAATATTCAAATATGTTAAACAAGAATTCATGTACTTACTTCAATTAGAAAGAATAAAGTCCGAAAATTTGCTTGATTAATCACCAAAAATCACTTGTAAGAATCTCAAAAATCAAACACAAATACACAAAGTCTAATAATATGATGTCTAATCTCCTAGAGTCTAACCTCAAAAACGAGGTTTTTCGAACTATTTATAAAAAAATAAAAACCTAATTACACAAGGATTCTAATTACTGGAAATCTGTCAAAATGCGTCTGGGTCGACAGACCACGCGACGGACCGTCGTGGTCGCAACGGACCGTCGTGGACTCCGTCGTCCCATACTTGGTGCAATTTCTTCTGCTGCTTTCTTCATTCCCCTCGACGGCAAGTGTGACGGACCGTCATAGGTACAATGGTCCGTCGAGAGTCTTCGTTTCAAAATACTTCAACTCTTGGAATCTGGGTACTGGGATCACTTCTCTGATCTTCACGACGAACCTGCAGGACGAACCGTCAGAAGCTTCGTAATCCCACACTTGGTCAGACGTCCCCATCTTCCTTCAGCAGCTTCTCTACGCTGCCACCTACGGACCATCACAGGCACGACGGACCATCATAAGCTCCGTAGGTGGTCTCTTCTGCATTTTTTCACTCAAAATCTCCGTTTTCAGCTCTGGACAGATTTCCTGCAAAACAAAGAGAAACTTATGTCAAAATTAACACAAAAAAGGCTTTCGGACACACTAGACTTAAGGAAAAAGTATTTATTATACCGTGAAACCACGGTATATCAACACCCTCAACTTAAATTCGTTGTTTGTCCTCAAGCGACGCACTATGACTCACTACACAATCTTTGTACAATAATATTAATGTTTTATCCTTTGCAATCATTTGGCTATCAATCCCGATTAATCTCATCAAATCTATGCATGCTATCACTATTAGGCTTGAATTTTGTGGGATTCGAACATGACACAGAATCAGTATGCACTAACAACTATACTCTTCAATTTCTCACCGAGGTACTTACAATTCCGGTATTGCAACTAGTGTCCTCACTTTAGAACAAAATCCTCATTTTTCACACAATGATTTCAGTTTGAGTATAAGGATTACATTTCAACACTCGCTCTCAGAACAAAGTCACACACATTCATACCTATGGCCATAAGCTTGCCCTTATTTTCACTGCCTTAAGTTCGCTATACAACCCTTAGGATCACGATAGGACTTTTTTTAGCTTGTAACGTAGGCTCATAGTCAGGTAGGGTATATTTAGGTATACTTTAGTGACTTTTTGCCCTCCTTGACATATCGGCTAAACTTTCCACTTTCTATCACTTTATCTCACCAAGTTTCTCCTATTCTTTCACCTTGCTATTTCCCTTCTTTCTTCATTTGTGTAAGTGACTCTTTTCTTTTCTTGTTTGTAATTCTTTAATATTTCTCTTTTTCTTTCCTTTTCTTTCAACGAGTTCTTGAGTCACTTTACATTTGTTCTTTCTCTCTCTTTGTTCTTTCAACCCCACTTTCCAGAGCATTCCTCAAAACAGCCACCCTCAACTCATGGCTTTGCCATGAGTCATGGTACACAATAACCAATGTCGGGTCAGGGCCATAACGAAGGTTGTTTATGTATTAGCCACCCTCAACTTATGCTGTTGGCATAAGCTGAGGTGCATATGTCCAAGGAGGGACCAGGGCCAACACATTGTTCCCAGAAAAGATTAGTTGGGGTGAAAAAGAAAGGTCTAATTTTAAGCTCAAATTATTTGGATTAAAGAAGGATAACTTTCATTTGGTTTCTTTTATTTAGGCTAGAAATGGGCTATCTTGAATAAGGGTCTATGATCCTTTCCTAATTGTCTGTTACAGCTTACTTTTAGCAGGACTAACCAGGCAAGTTCTAGCTCAGTACCAGTAGTGGACTATTCAAATTTCCTCACACTCACTTGACATCTCATCACTATACCTGATTATCAGACACTTAGTTCGACTTGAAGATTTAGGGTAACGCAATGGTGTAACTCTATTTCATGTTTCGAGCCACACAATTATCAGTTACTACGCCTAGTCATGCAACATTTTCTAGTTTTATTAGGATATCATTTTACCCATCATGCTTTAGAGTTAAACTATGTACAAAAGATATAACGTGCCGTTTCAACAGAAAAAAAGTAATCAGTCTTTTGGGGAAAAAGAACACAGGCAAGAAAACCCCAAAAGAGGATAGTGAGTTGGGCTACTCAGACTTCACTCTAACACTCACTTTCCATTTACCCCACCCCCAACAAAAAGCATGCAATTGTCCCCAATGCATAAAAAAATCTAAATATTAGAGGGGTAGGTGAAGCAAACCTGTGGCGCATAGCGCCCTCGATCAGCAAGCTGGTGGGTCCGGTTTCCCGGAACCCACATCCTCTGCAATCTGGACACCCTCAGTGGTGTCCTCAGCAATCTGGACACCCTCAGTGATGTGTTCAGCAACAACCGCACCATCAGTAGTGCCTCCTGCTATCTCTACAGTGCGGGAGCTAGACGCCCCAGCCGCTATCTGCGATGCTCTGATTTGGTGTGCCTCCGCCTCAGCAAGTGAGGCTCTCCTCGCAGCCTCCATTTCTCGGTGCTCCTTCTTCCTTGCTCGCGCCTCCATCCTCTCGAGGGGAAGGTGGGGGAATTTCTGAAGTAGCAAAAAGAGCCGCCAATACAGTGTCCTCAGCAAGATCGACAGGCTCCGGTACTCTCGCCTCTAGGATCGTGTCGATGTCTGTACGAAGTCTGTCGACTGCAGCCTGAAGAGTCCACACATCTACCTGAGGGGATAGGCAGTCTAACACTCTCAAATCAAATGCATCTAGGCACTGGTTAACCTCAGCAATCTTCCGCTCGGTAAACTGCTGCATCTTCCTCTCTAGACGCGCCTCAGACTCGGTGATCGACTACTGCATCCACGACTGGATATGATACAGAAGAGTGGCCATTTTTGCCTCCAGTTTTTGGACCCTAGCAAGCGGGACCAGTGTCGGTAAAGGGGCTGTGCGAGAGGAGATCGGGGCAGGGCTACTACCAGGGATAGACTAGGCCGGGGTAGTGTCAGTGGACGCCTGTGTAGCGGTACGGGCCTGGGCCACCGTATCCGCAAGATCATCAGCAAGTGGTGGCAGCTCTGGATGGGGCCCTTGACGTGGGGCCAACTCATTGGCCTCGTCTCTTATGAGGCCGACGTCAATGGTGCCCTGCGGGGTCTTCAACTGATCTATGTGCCATATGGGCACACCTGCGGTCCTGCAAAGGGCAAACATCATACACAGGAAGGGGTAGGTAGTAGTGACCTAGAGTGCCCTCTCGTGCATAACTTCCTGGAGAAGCCATGCAAAGTCGACCTCGAATCCGGCTATCATCGCCGCCATCAACACTGCTCGATCCCAGGTGACGATGTTATCAGCAGCTGTGGGGGAAAGGCTGTGACGGACGAGCAGCCACAAGAACTTCACGACGAACGTGAGGTTGGCCTTCTTGATGGCCCCCTTCGGCTCAGTGAACCAATCTGCACCCTCTCCGTCGACTGATAGGTGCAGGGCCATCCACCTCTTGGTGGTTTCATTCAGTGCCTGCTCGCGCAAGAACTGGCCATCCTTCACAATCTGCCAGCGATAGTCAAACTCGACAGTGTGGGGAGTCCTCGTAGCATCTGCACTCTCGCCGTATAGGAACCGGCGGATAGCTGGCAGGGAAATGTCAACTTGCACGCCCCGGACTCGAACCTGCTCCAGTGGGGCCTATTTAGCGAGAGCAGCCCTCCTATCAATCTGTGATCGGAGAGTCGCTATGTAGGATGCGTAGAACTCTCGGACCATTTCCTCGCTGTATCATCCCAACGGACGGGCTGTCCACTCTAAGCGATACCTGGTGAATAGGTTGTGGATCTCTTGCATCGATGGGAGACTCCCTGTAAGTACCCGTCGCTCCAAGGTGAGTGTCCGAGTCATTACTCCTTTATCAGTCTGGAATTCGGCGTCGGAATAAACTTGAAACTGGCTTTCGACACACCACCAGTTTGGCTGGTCAGAGGCTGGGGTGGGGACTTGGGCTGGTGCACCGGATATAGAGTCTGAACTGTCAGCCTCATCAGATGAGGCCAACGCTGCAGCAGTGGCGGGTGCGGGAACCTCAGCAGAGCCGAAAGATTCCTCGGACCATGATACCCCTAAGGAGCCAGACGCTCCTTCCTCATTTGTGGCTGACCTTGAGGGTGTGCCGGTCAGTGTGCGCTCCTCAGCAGACTGAGAGGCAGTGACTACGCCGGACGCCACCGTCTAGGGTGTGGCTCTGGAAGTACGTGCAGCACGGGAAGGTGTAGAGGTGCCTGGGGGCATATATTCAGGGTCCCGCTCATCATCAGAGCCGATGATCAAGCGTGCACATGGGGCAACAGACTTGGATCGCCCGCGTGCATAGGTTCGGTCTTGCTTGGGTGCCATAGTTGATATTACCTGCAAAGGATCACTATTAGTACGAGTAGTGGCAAACAAGAAAGGCAAGCCCATACGACATAAAACATTTAAAATAGTGTGTCACTGATAGTGAAGATGTATCACACGACGGGCTTGATGATGGCTCGTCGTGGATATGACGGACCGTCATGAGGTCTGTCGTGTTGTACTTGGTCTATGTATGTATAAATAACCCTGAAGGAGGGGTCTCTGATCATCATGACGGTCAAGCAGGATGAACCGTCGTTGGTACGACGGTCCGTCGTAAGAGTCTGTCGTAGGACACTTAGGAAATTTTGGGAGACCCTTATCAGAGGGTCTCTGACCATCATGACGGTCGTGCAGGACGGACCGTCGAGGGGACGACGGTCCATCGTAAGTGTCCGTCGTAGGACACTTGGAAAATGTTGGGAGACCCTTAGCAGAGGGGTCTCTGACCATCATGACGGTCGTGAACGACGGACCGTCGTGGGTATGACGGTCCGTCGTAGGACACTTAGAAAATTTTTAGAGACCCTTAGAAACAGGGTCTCTGACAACCAGAATGGTTGTGCAGGACGAACCGTCGTGAAGACAACGGTCCGTCACAGGCGTCGTTGGGACAGGGAAGTAGGGCCTTTGACACGGACCCTATGACGGTCCGTCGTGTGTGCGACGGTCCGTCATCGGGGTCTCGTTCTGAGTAGTAGTGTTAGAACTGGGGGTACCCTATGCATCCCTGTTGAACCCACATGGTCTTGTAGTGTTGTGGACCTATATGTTTTTATCCCAACTACCTAAGAAACTTCCAATGCAAAATCACCTATGCCTAGGGTTATCAACATGGCACATTCGAACATTTTGAGCCTATGTTTAGACATAAGCATATAAAGGAAACAGTATACGACTAAGAACTAAGCTAACACTAACTACAAAACAAAAATGCAAGATAAATGAGTATAAATTTAGAGACACATACCTTGGAAATGGAGAAAAACAAATGGAGAATGATTCAGTTGGCAAGGTAGACACCTACAGCAGCAGCACCGACTAGTGGATGATAAGTATAAGGCTTAGGAGGATTTTGGGAGCAATGACCAGTGAGGGGAAGTGTGGAAGTTGAAAAGAGAGGGGAGATGAGGGGAATAAGGAAGTAATGGGGTGAAATATGGAGAGGTGGGGAGTACAAACGGTCAGATTTTGAAAAGGGTCCAGCCGGGTCGGGTCGGGTAGAATTCATTAATCACGCGACGGTTCCCCGACGACGGTCCGTCGCACTTGCGACGACCCGTCATAGGTTCTGTCGTGTGTGCCCTAATTTCAAAATGACAAAAAAATGTACCTGGTGTGACGGATGCATACGACGGTCTGTCGCATGCGCATAGGTCCGTAGATGTATCCGTCAGTGGGTGCTGCGGAGTAGTTTTCTGCAAAATTTCCTGGTGATGTGCCTGTAAATTTAAAACCCATTAATAGAAAAATGCTACCATTATTAAAAAGACGATAAGTATTGGGTTACCTCCCAACAAGCGCCTGATTTAATGTCGCGGCACGACTGTGGCCACTTGATTACTCAGACTTCATCAAGATGGTATGCCTCGACCACTTCATTCTCCGATTCAGCATGCCCGAGATAGATTTTTATGCGCTGTCCATTCACCTTGAACCGCACACCCTCCTTAGTTTCCAACTCAACTGCTCCATGAGGGAATAGTTGGGTAACCGTGTAAGGACCAGTCCATTTGGACTTGAGTTTGCCTGGAAACAAGCGCAATATGGAATTGAATAGAAGCACCAAACCCCCGACAATAAAATCTTGTTTTTCAATTTTTTTGTCATGATACTTCTTCATCTTTTCTTTATATAGGGCTGAACTTTCATAGGCTTTCAAGCGAAATTCATCAAATTCTTTCAACCCATTTAACCGTTGCTCTGCAGCTTCGCTCCAATCCATTTTTAACTTCTTCATAGCCCACATGGCTTTACGCTCTAACTCAACCGGAAGATGACAAGCTTCCCCATATACAAGTTGGTATGGAGACATACCTATGGGAGTCTTATATGCTGTCCGGTAGGCCCAAAGAGCATCATCAAGCCTCCTTGACCAATTCGTTCTACTAGCATTCACTGTTTTGCACAATATCTGTTTGATCTCCCGATTCAATACTTCAACTTGCCCACTAGTTTGAGGGTGGTAAGGAGTGGCCACATTATGGCGAACACCGTATTTCTCCAATAACCCCTTGAACAATCTGTTGCAGAAGTGGGAGCCCCCATCACTAATAATGGCCCTTGGGATGCCAAAACGGGAGAATATATTCTTTTTCAAGAATGCAGTGACACTCTTCCCTTCATTGTTTGCGAGGGCTATGGCTTCGACCCATTTAGATACATAATCAACTGCTACAAGAATGTACTTCATCCCATGGGAACTCACGAAAGGGACCATAAAGTCAATACCCCACACATCAAATAACTCAATCACAAGAATGGGGTTTACATGGAGCTCTTGCTTTCTTGAAATACCACCATCTCGTTGACATTTGTTAAATGCTTTAGCAAACCCATGAGCATCTTGATGAAGAGTTGGCCAATAGTAACCACATTGCAATATCTTGTGAGCGGTTCGGATACCAGTGTGATGTCCGCCAACAGGTGAAGAATGGCATGCCTCCATAACACTCAACATTTCACATTTGGGCACACAACGCCGAATAAGCCCGTAAACATAACTCCTATACAAGTATGGTTCATCCCAAAAGAACTTCTTCACATCGTACATGAACTTTTTCCTTTGATAAAATGACAAGTCTGATGGAACAATATCACTAGCCAGATAGCTCGCAAAATCTGCGAACCATGGAATCAAGTCTTGTGAAGAAGCCAATACATGTTCATCGGGGAAAGTATCATCAATGTCAGTCTTATCCCCTAACTCTCATATAGCTTCATCCTCTAGACGAGACAAATGATCAGTAACTTGATTTTTAGTCCCTTTTCTATCCAGCACTTCAAAGTAAATTTCTTGCAGCAGTAATACCCAACGAATCAGCCTTGGTTTCGAATCCTTTTTTGCCATCAAATATCTCAATGCTGAATGGTCAGTATGCACTATAATGCTAGTACCTAGCAAATAGGAGCGAAATTTCTCAAAAGCAAAGACTACTGCGAGGAGTTCTTGCTCAGTGACTGTGTAGTTCTTCTGGGCTTCATTTAGGGCTTTACTAGCATAGTAAATTGGGTGAAGGATTTTGTTTCTTCTCTGTCCCACTACTACACCAAGAGCCACCCCACTGGCATCGCACATTACCTCAAATGGACTGTTCCAATCCGGAGAAATAATGATAGGCGCAGACACTAACTTTTCTTTTAGCTTACCGAATGCTTTAAGACAGGATTCATCAAAACAAAATTTACATTCTTTCCCCAGCAATTTGCACAATGGGTGTGCAATCTTTGAAAAGTCTTTGATGAATCTCCGATAAAAACCTGCATGCCCAACAAAGCTTCTCACACCTTTCACAGAGATCGGCGGGGGAAGTCTCTCTATTACATCAACTTTAGCTTGATCAACCTCTATGCCCTTTTCTGAAATGTGATGACCCAACACAATACCCGCTTTCACAATGAAATGACACTTTTCCCAGTTTAGTACCAAATTGCAGTCTTCACATCTCTTAAGAACCTCAGATAAATTGGTCAAGCACCGCTCGAATGAATCACCAACAATAGAAAAATCATCCATAAAAACCTCTATAGTATCCTCCACCATGTCAGAATATATTGACACCATACATCTCTGAAAGGTTGCTGGTGCATTGCACAACCCAAACGACATTCTTCTGAACGCAAAAGTCCCATATGGACAAGTGAAAGTGCTTTTCTCTTGATCTTCTGGTGCAATAGAAATCTGATTATACCCCGAATACCCATCAACAAAACAATACCACCATTTTTCGGCAAGTCTATCCAACATCTGATCCATGAAGGGCATAGGAAAATGGTCTTTTTCAGTCCATAGTTTACGGTAATCCATACACACCCTCCATCCAGTAACCGGTCTCATTGGAACAAGTTCATTCTTTTCGTTGGGGACCACAGTCATTCCCCCTTTCATAGGTACACACTGAACCGGACATACCCAACTACTATCGGCGATTGGATAGATAACACCAGCATCCAACCACTTGATGATTTCCTTCTTCACAACCTCTTGCATTGGAGGATTCAAGCGTCTCTGGTGCTCAATACTCGGCTTATGATCATGCATAAGTTGGATTTTATGAGAACAAATACCAGGAGGGATCCCAATAATGTCCGTAATGGTCCACCCAATAGCTCCTTTGATCCTTTTTAGTACCTTCACCAAACTCTGAACCTGTTGTTCATCCAGGCCTGATGCAATGATTATCCGCAAAGTGTAACTATTTCCTAAGAATTCATACCTAAGATGAGGTGGGAGAGCTTTTAATTCAACTTTTGGAGCTTCCTCTATAGATGGTTTAGCGGGTGGGGACTCGCGACTCTTCATATCAAGCTCAAATTTCTTCGGTTTAAACCGAACATCACCTCGGTCAAGAGCCGCGACTAATGACTCTTTTTTGAGCTTTCGTTTGAACTTTGCATGCTACGGAGCTCTCCAAATTTGGAGGAAATTGAAATTCCGGTTGTCACTAATTTTTAATTCTCTCTCTATCTTGTCCATGTTTTGATATTAGTATGTAACTAATTTGATGGTTTTTCTTGATTTTTCTTAGGGGTGTAGCCTTAATGATGGGGATTATTATGAACATGTGCCCCAGGAGGTTGTTGATTAGATTCGTGCAAGCTTCTTGGATATCACATTTAATCATCTAAGGACAATTAAGTTCTATGATGTACTATTAGAATAGGGTTAAATGCAGCTTATCAAGGTTTTATTGTCAAAGTCTCCAGTACTTGTCTAAATGGAAATCAAACCTAGTCAAATGGGAACTAACAAATCTCTCAAAGTACTCGCGGAGATAACAATTTTTCAACGGGAATTATCTAAAGAAGAAATTGTGTATCTTGTTGATTAGATTCGTTATCTCAATACTACTTAATCTTTGGCTAAACTATTTTGGAAGTGCAAACAGAAGTGAGACGTTTGGTTGATCGAGTAGTAAGGCTTTGTTTTGCCTTTGCTTTAAGGTACTATAAAAATTTTATTTTCTTGGAAACATAGAATTGTGAACCTTGATGAATGTTTTGAATACACTTTTTGGAAACAAAGATGGTTTTACATTTCATGCTTGTTCTTAAATGATGTATGATTTGAGACTTTGGCAGTTTATTTAAAAGTTATGATGTGTGTTGAATTCTCTTAGGGAGCTTGAAACATTGAGTGGAAACTTACGTTATAAATTGTAGGAATTTCTTTCCTGTTAAGGAATTAGTCAAAGTTAGATCAAGAAGTATTTATTTTGAACATGATCCATCCTAATATATGAAGAATAAACTTGTAGAAGCATAATTCAATTTGGGGTTCTTGAGTTGATGTTTATTTTTGAAGTGACGTTGTGTGTTAAATTCTCTTAGGCGAGCTTGAAGTATTTAATGGGAACTTACTTTTTTTTTAAATGGTTAATAGGAATTTCTTTTTTCCTAAGGGAATGTTTTACATGATACCTCCTCATCTGTGAAGAAAAAAATCGAAGAAGAAACACCAGTTTGTGTCAAGCAAATATATCAAACAATCAACATTAAGAGATACCTTTAGACTAGTCATATCGATGGTAAATTTCAATTTTATTATATGAAACCTGAGGAAACAATCAAGAATGGGAAAAAATCAAATTGTAGGGGATGTCAACTCCTCTACTGCTTCCCATACAATTTGATCAAATTCCTCATGTGGAATTCTACGGCAAGTACATAGCGAATTCTCTGAAAGTGTACAAGTTCTTACAACATTTAAAATAGACAACCTTTTTAAAATTTCATCGATTAAAAGAATAGCAAGGTTTCTAAGTCTATTAGGAGAAGGTAAAATTAGTCTTTATTCTTCTGTAGGTATGATAAACTGTAGAAATTAAACAAGAATATAATTGGTATGGTCAGAATATAAGCTACACGAACAACAAACAAAAATGTCACAACTCTAACAATAAAGAAAAGGTGAATAATTTGTAGATGACATTTGCATTTGTTTCTTTAATTCGCAACTCTTGATATAAAATTGTCTCGCTTAGGTTATATCAAACACATATATAGCCTTTTTCTGTATAGAATTTGAAGAAAACTTAGAAGTTTAAATTAGTAATATTATACTAATTGTACTAGATTTTATTGTATTGAGTACTTACATCAAAACACTATATGAATGACATGTGTTTATTGCAACAATATAAAGTTATGGATAACACTTGACACTTCCTTCAACACTAATAGGTCATTTGGTAGTATATATAAAAATAGAATTTGAATTAATTTTTAGTACAAATTTTTTACTGTAAATTTAACTATGGTGCAGATAATACTACCATGTCAATAAATATTTTTTTTGAATATAGGACCCCAAACATTTATGCTACAAGAAGAATGATTATGTATCCGTAGTGATGTTATATTTCTAATATATGCCCTAGGAGGTTGTTGTTAAGAATCCTTCAAGCTTCTCGGATATCACATTTATTCACATGAGGACAGTTAATTTTATTATGTACTATTAGAAGAAGGTGAAATGCAAGTTACAGATAGGAATTGATTGCTTATTAAGGACTTACTCCAAGTTAGACCACGAAGAATGATGGATGTTCTCCTTCCGTATATGTCAAGACGCAACTGAAGGAAGCATCACCCAATTTGGGATTCTTGAGTTGATGTTTATACAAAATTAATGTTGTGTGTTAAATTTCCTTCATTAAGCTTCACGCATTAACTTGAAACTTACTTTCTATTTGGCTAGTAGAAATTTCTTGTATATTAAGATATCATTACAAAGTTAGACAGAGAAGTATATAGATTGGACATGATGCTTGCTCATATGTGAAGAAGAAATTCGAGAAGCATCATCCAATTTGGGATTTCTGACTTGATGTTTATTTCGAAGTTATGTTCTGTGTTAAGTTCTCTTGGATGAGGTTGAAATATTCAATGGAAACTTATTTTTTGTACAGTTAGTAGGAATATTCTTGTTTGCTAAGAGATAAGTCTAAGTTACACCTAGAAGTACATATGTACATGGATCTTCCTCATATAAGAAGATGAAACTTGAGAATCATCACCCAATTTGGGATTCGTGAGTTAAGGTTTATTTGGAAGTTATGTGTTAAATTCTCTTGGGCGAGGCTGAAGTATTCAATGCAAACTTACTTTTTGTAGAGTTAGTACGAATTTCTTGTTTGATACGAGATTAGTCTAAGTTAGACCTAGAAGTATATATGGACATGGTTCTTCGTCATCTGTGAAGAAGAAACTCGAAGAAGCATCACCCAATTTGGGATTCTTGAGTTGATGTTTATTTTCAAGTTATATTGTGTGTTAAATTCCCTTGGACAAGTTTTTAGCATTGAGTTGAAGCTTACTTTTTGTGTGGTTAGTAGGAATTTCTTATTTGCTCTAGGGATTTGTCTATGTTAGACCGACAAGTGTATATGTTGTACACGATCCTTCCTCATTTGTGAAGAAGAAACTCGAAGATCATGTCCATCATATCTATCCTTTTCGTTCTAACTCAGTCCAATCCTTTAGTAAACAAGAAATTCCTACTAACCATTCATAAAGTAAGTTTCCATCAATAATTCAAGCTCTTGTAATAGAATTTAAAATAAAACATAACTTCAAATCAACTGAAGTATCCTAAATTGGGTGATGCTTCCTCGTAAGGAAGGAACATGTCCAACATACTTCTCGTTCTAACTTTGACTAATACCTTTACAAGCATGGAATCTCTAATAAAAAGACAAAAATTAAATTTCCACTCAGTGTTTCAACCTAACCTAAGGAAATTCAACACATAACATAACTTCAAAATACACATTAACTCACGAATCCCAAATTGGGTGATGCTCGTGTTTCTTCTCACAAACGAGGTCGGATCATTTCAAACATATATACATAATGATATAACTTGGACTAATGCTTTAGTAAACAAGAATTTTCTACTAGTTAGACAGAAAGTAAGTTTCGAGAGGTATAGAAAGGATAGCATGTACACAATATTTTACTCCTAACTTTGTTTGTGGGGTTTGAGAGTTGATTTTCGATAGCCTCTTGACTCAAAAGAAATGTTATGCACTTAAACAAACTTATAAAAAAAACACCAAAGAAAAAAGAAAGGAAAATAGGGTTTTTTCTACATTCCTAAATCCCAAGAAAAGCAACATCTACCCCCCAAAAAAGTACAAAGAGGAAGATAGGGTTTCTATTTCACAAAATTAACATCACCCGGTTGAGAAAGAATTGATTTTTTAAGTAGAATAAGGAAGCAAATATTAGCCTTATTAAGAACTAAAATTATTACTCTAAACATCAGAAAAAAATATCAAATACCTTTTTGAGCGCACATATCCTTCAACAACTTAACATTAATTTGAATGATTTTGAAGACTTCAAATTTATCACGCATGAGTGAAAGATGGAACTGAAGAAGGGGGAGGGGTTTTCTTCATAATTTTTTTTATAGAAATGTAATATGGAGTGGGTGAGTGGGGTAGGTGGATGGGGGAAATTAATTATGGAGGTTCCTTATTTGCTTGTACGTATCAAAAATACTTGACATAATTTAATTTAACATAAAAAATTAAAAATGAAATGGAAATTGAAATGTGACATGTAATAGAAATCATAGATATTAATGTGATAATATATAATTTTAATATAATTCAGAGTTAAAATATGTCTTTTTTATTTTACATTAGTTATTTATTTTCTCATTATAACAAATCATAAATAAAATTGATAAATTTCATTAATTTTCACTTTAAGAATTTTTTTTAAGGTTTAAAAACATGATTACATTTACAAAAATAAAAAAGTAATAATTATGGATAAATGAGATCAAAATTATTGGAAGAATTATCTATAATAATGTTAACAATTAATATAGGATTATGAAAAGACCTTCTTTTCGAAATAACCTAAAAAAAGTTAATATCACATAAATTACGGGGAAAAAAGAGCAAAAATTAATGTGATTATTTATTTAGAGAAATAGGTATATTTAGTTACTGAAAATTTACTTTTATTTGTCCATTTCAATCCACTTAATTATTTTTTGCATGTGATATTTAGTAACTCAAAATAGTTAAATTTGATTGTATCGGTCAGCTACAAATTAAATTTTTTGATTTATAACCTATTTTTTTTTAAAAGAAATTGTAAGTTTTATGTATAAGAGATCTAGTAAAATACCAAGAGATGTCATTTGTTCAATATTTTAGACACAAAATTCCTACATTTTAGCAATTTTTAAAAGGGCGAATCAAGAAGCGGCGAATGTATATTAATTTAAATTTGCTTGACAAAAACATCTATATGATATATATAAGAGTTTTTTCAATGTTTATATATACATTTTAAACTCTTCAACATAAATGGGTTTGAACATTCTAAGGCATTTAACTTTCACTTGTTTAATTACTTTTTTTTAGAAGACCACGTAAAAGTTGGAGGGTTTGTGGTAGTATGAATATTTTATAGGGAAAATGCATGAGTACCTCCTTAACCTATTCCCGCAATATAAGAGAAACACTTATACTACACTAAAGTCCTATTACCTCTAAACTTATTTCATAAATAAATTTTTAACCCTTTTTGGCCCTACGTGACACTTTCAAATCCGGGAATAGCCCCTAGACGTAACTGACGTCGTCGTCCTCTTTGAGAACTAAGACTAGCCTCTAACCTTACATCATTACATTAGTAGGTCAAATTTAGCGGAAAATTTACAACTTTTCTTTATTTCTACTAGGAGACATACATAGACCTCTACATACACATATTATAAATATATCAAGTATACATACACCCTTCGTATATGAAGATTACTTAGTCTTCTACTTTTACTGCACAAAATAATATATAGAACATAATATAGGCATAGTAGTCATCTCATCTTTTAACCATCTAATAAGAGTTTAAGAACTTGGGCATAACTCATACATCAAATTAAGAATGACTCACATGGACTATGCAATAGTTCATACTAAATGGAAAAGAAAGAATCATAGACGTCTTAAACTCAAAACAACTCCATTATCTAGATAGTGGCATCACCCTTGGAAAGTGAGGACCTACCCTACTATGATGATCAAGAGATCCAAGTCTTCTTCAAGTCGTCTTTAAAAGAACTTCAATTACCAGAACCTAAAATATTGGGGAAAAGGAATAAATGGCGTTTGTACACAACTTGTACTAAGTATGAGACCATATTCACACATACTTTTAAATCATGCTTAGAAAAGGGACATTTCATAAAGACCATAGCAAACCATTTAGGCATATTCATTAAATCATAGCCATGTACAACACAAGAACAATATCAAGTCTAGTCAAATCAACATGCATAGCATATAATTGAATACATAGTCAAATTACTCTTTCTTCAAGTCATAATATCAACAAGCATGAATAAGAGTACACTTCAACCTAACTAAAGGAAGACAATTACCCATGAACCCCTATCAAGTTAACAAGTGCAATGACTAATCAAAGCACCATAACCTTACTATATCAAGGAACAAAACAAGAATCATGACTAACTTCATAATTCACATATGATAACATTTAAGAGTACATAGCATCATACTTTAACTATATAGACAAACACATATTCATAAGTGACACAAATAAAAATATAGTATAAAAAATATGCAAGTTTGTCATATACATATGATGTATCATTCAGGTATATTCATACATAGTAACAACCTCCTAACGTTCCTTTCTAGTCAAACTAGTGCAGGGCATATGTAGTGTCCCATACCCGTACAAAGGCTAAGTCAACCTCTCAAGTAACCTTAGTTTGTACTTCATTTAATCATTTTATTTTAGGGAAAACTTCTTTAACAGACACAGACCACAACAACTAAGTGTGGAATCCGGTGTTGTAAAACCATACACCGAGGAAGGTGGACTACCGACAAAAGTAAAACTAAACATAAACGTAGCTTTCTAGTTGGATCCACTATCTAGTCTTCCTATCGGGGCAACATAATTCAAGAACTAAGAGATAGTTATAATCCCTCTACATACAATTTTGCAATTGGTTCCTCCCCTCTTGTCAATCCATCAGATGAGTATCCCTCATTGGGGAGTCAACACCACATATGGAACTATAAGGTGGATGTTCCTCTATGGAAAACTATCCCCTCCAATTGTCATGTTCACTCGGTGCTAAGCTAACCTCCACCATTCCTTCAGAGATTGGTGAAGAAGACCGAGGGTTGTAAGTATCGTTATTTAATGACTATGTTGAAGCAACTTTTCATCAATGTCCCTTTTGATACAAGCATTGGAGCAAAATCCCGGTTATGAGAAGAAGAGATCAGTAAGTTTTGAGGAGGATGACTGAATGCAGCATTGTAATGCTATTGGTAGAGATGACACTTTGCCAGTAATCATTATATCAGATTTGAATGTGAAACAAGTAGAGTGTTTGATGGAAGTTTAAAGAGGTTAAATGAGCCATTGGTTGGAATATTACGGACATTATTGGGATCCCTCTTGGTGTTTGTTCACAAAAAATCCAACTCATGCCCAATCACAAGTGACGTATTAAGAACTAGAGACAGTTGAATCAACCTATCCAAGGGGTGGTTAAGAAAGAGATGATTTAGTGGTTGTATGTCTGACTCATATATCCTATTGCAGATAGTAGTTGGATATGCCCTATTCAGTGTATGCCCAAAAGGGGGGGAATGATAGTAGTGCCCAATGTAAGGAACAAGCTTGTTCCAATGAGGCGAGTGACTTGATGGAGTGTTTGTATGTATAACCGGATACTGAATGCATTGACTTAGAAGGACCATTTCACTATGCCGTTCATGAAATAGATTTAAGATAGATTCGCAGAAAAGGTTGGTATTGTTTTCTTTATGTCTATTCGGGTTACACTCAAATCTTCATAGCAACATAGGTTCAAGAGAATAGCATATTTACTTGCCCTTATGGGACGTTCATATTCAAGAGGATGTCTTTTGGGTTATGTAATGTACTGACAACTTTTTAGAGATGTATGAAGTCTTCTCCGACATGGTGGAGGAAACTTTTGAGTTGTTTATGAATGACTTGTAAGTTGTGGGAGACTCCTTTGATTGGTGTTTGAGTCACTTGGCTGAGGTTCTCAAGAGATGTAAAGATTGCAACCTTGAGCTAAATTGGAAAAAATGACACTTTATGCTGAAAGAAGGTATAGTATTGGTTCATCGCATCTAGCAAAAGGGGATAGAGGTTGATCGAGCAAAAGTTGAAGTTATAGAGAGACTATCTCCACCTATCTCTTTAAATGGTGTTAGAAGTGTTTTGGGTCATGCGGGCTTCTATCGGATGTTTATTAAGGATTTCTTAGAAAATGCACATCCTTTGTGCAAATTACTTGAGAAGGAATGTAAATTCTATTTTGATGAATCCTGTCCAAATGCATTTAGAGAGTTGAAAGAGAACTTTGTTTCTGCGCCCATCATTATTTCTCCAGATTGGAGTAAGCTATTTGAGGTGATCTGTGATGCTAGTGGAGTTGCGCCTGGTGTTTTGTTGGGACAAAGAAGGGATAAAATCCTTCACTCCATCTTTATGCAGGTAAGTCCTTAAATGAATCGCAAAAGAAATACACTATGACTGAACAAGAGCTTGTTGCGGTTGTATTTGCTTATGAACTTTACTCCTATTTGTTTGGCACGAGAGTCGTAGTGCATATTGACCACTTTGCGTTAAGGTACTTGATGGCAATAAAGGATGCTAAACCAAGGTTGATTAGATGGCTGCCACTATTATAAGAGTTAAATTTATAGGTAAAAGATAGAAAAGGGACTGAAAATCAAGTTACCAATCATTTCTCATGATTGGAGGATAATGTGATGCGACAGTTGGGTGAAATGTCTAAAATTGATATTACCTTCCTTGATGAGCATGTATTAGCCACTTCTCATGACTAGATTCCATAGTTCACCGATTTTGCGAATAATCTAGTAAGTGATATAGTCCAATCAGACTTGTCCTTTAATTAGCGGGAAGATGTTGATGCATGATGTGAAAAAGTTCTTCTGGGATGCGCCTCACTTATACCGGAGTTGTGCTGATGGGATTATTCACCGTTGTTTACAGGAATTTGAGATTTTAATAATTTTGGAGGCATGCCACTACTCGCCTGTGGGTGGCACCATAAAGGTGTAAAAAGTGCCCATAAGATTTTGCAGTGTGGGTACTATTGGACAACCATTCATCAAGATACTCATGAGTTCGCCAAGTCATGTGATAGGTGTCAAAGAGATGGAGGAATTTCGAAGAGGGAAGATATCCCTTTAAATTCCATTCTAGTGATTGAGTTATTTTGATGTATGAGGCATTGATTTTATGGGCTTTTTTGTGAGTTCTGATGGGATGAAGTATATTCTTATCGCGGTGGACTACGTGTCAAAATGGGTGGAAGCAAATAGAGCTTTCTCACAATGAAGGAAAGAGTGTCACCGCGTTCTTTAAAAAGAACATTTGATCCAGATTCGGACAACCTCGGGCCATTAATTGTGATGGTGGGTGTTACTTTTGAAATAAGTTGTTCAGAGGGCTGTTCTCCATAATGTGGCCACTCCGTACCATCCACAGACTAGTGGGCAAGATTAGGTATCCAATCGAGCGATCAAGCAAATCCTTTTAAAATTTGTAAACGCTAATAGAACGGATTAGTCAAGGAGGGTTGATGATGCTCTTTGGGCCTACCGTACAACATATAATACCCCCATAGGTATGTCTGCATTCAAACTTGTATACGGGAAGAGCTGTCACTTGAAAGTCGAGTTAGAGTAAAACGATATGTGGGCAATGAAGAAATTGAAGATGAATTGGAATGAAGTTGTGGAACAGAGACTTAATGGGCTGAATTAGCTTGATTTGTTTCTTCTAAAAGCGTATGAAAGTTCATCCATCTATAAAGAGAAGAAGAAAGAGTACCACGACCTAAAGATTGAAATGAGAGAATTTGCGGTTGGGAACATGGTTCTTCTATTCAACTCAAGGATATAGTTGTTTCAGCAGAAAACTCACCAAGTAGTTGGGACCATTCGTTATTACTAATGTGTTTCCACATGGATCGCTTGAGTTGGTGAACAAGGAGGGTGCAAAGTTCACATTCAACGGTCAAAAAATTAAGATCTACCTATGGCATGAGGAGGGTGTCCATGTGATGGTTGAGGCATATAACCTTTATGAAGTTTGAGTTATCAAATATCGTGCGTCGTGCCGCGACGTTACATCAAGAACTTTTTGGGAGCCCAAGGTGCATTCTCTTGCAAACAATATGTTTTCCGTTTCTTTGTAGGAATAGTTGCATTATCTTATTTCATTTTATTTTAGCCATGTTCAAGGATTATTTTTTTAGTGTTGGCTAGATATATGTTTAGGGTCCTTGTGTAAAAAGTGTCTAGAAAAACACAAAAAGAATAGCTTAATAGGTGTTCAATGTGCAGGGAACACAACAAAGAATTCTCTAGAAATTAGTCTAATGCACAGATCTACGTACCCCATCGATGGGCAGTCGTTCCATTGATGTACCGTCGATGGTGTATGTATATCTCAGGTGTGTCATGTAATTTTTTCTATGTTTTTGTGCAATCGATGGTCCAATCAACGATCCATCGTTTGATTTACGGAACGTCAACGGTGTTTCGTCAGTCAAAAGAACCAATGACCCGACCTTAACCGACCGGTTATATTACAAGAAAAAAACTATTCAAATAAGCTCCAAACTCTTTTCAAATCCTTTCTCAACCGTTTTCAACCCCGTATTTCTTTCCTTTCCCATCATATCACCATAACTTTCTCTTCCATTTTCATCCAAATGTCCAAACATCCCAAAATTGCTGAACTCCCATAACTCTCTCCTTCCCAAATTCTACTTCTTTCTCTTGCTTTTTCTAGTAGATTTTCAAAGGCATTCACGTAGGTTGTTGAAATATCACCCAGTTGCTCCACTACGATTTTCAGGTATTTCGATTTCCTCTTCTTACTAAATTTTTCATTCATTTGCTGTTGGAAACAAAAAAATTGATTGTGGGTCTTTACTTAGGGACAAAATTGTATGTTTGTGCTGGTTTAAAAATAGTTAATATGTCAACAAAAATTATTGAAATTGAATGGCAGTTGTGTAATCTATTTAAAATATGATTATTGACTTTCCAACTTAGGGTTTGGTAGCATCATAAAATCCGAGTTTGAACCTTGTGAAATGAAAACCCTAAGGATGAAAAATTGGTCTTGTAGTTGTTTATGTTTGTTGGGTAAACTTATTAGGGTCTAGAAAGTAAAAAAATGTAATACTAAAACAAGGTCTGAAATCTATCTTTGACCCATAGTACGAGACCCCGTCGACGGACCGTCGGTTTATCGGCGGGCCGTCGATGGGGTTCATTAATTAATGAACCTTAAAATAGATGAACTCTTAGAAGACGGAAGTGAAATACGGTTCGTCAATTGATCGACGGGGCCTTCTGCAAGTCCGTCATTTCGTAATAAGAGGTCTGTCGAATGAAGAATCTAAATTTTTTCGAAGTGTCCAATGATGGAAACTATCAAACGACCATTTTTTTATCGACGGGCCGTCAATAGTGTCCATCAACCAGTACAGCACTCTGAACTTTAAATGTTCTTTGTATTTTTTTTTTGGTTTATTTATTTTTTGAATGTAGTATGATTGCTATGAGACTAAAAATGATTTTATATGGGGAACATATGGCCCCCAAACCGAACATCGTTTATCATAGGGATAGGTCAAAGTCTGTGGGACCATCTTGCCGAATGATTCTCACTTCTCATGATGAGAGGGATCCTGAAAACGTGTCCCCAAGAACCCTGACCCCTACACCAGCTGCAAGAGACACTCGGGGCATCCCAAAGAAGGTGTCTTCCAGCGTAGTCACTGCCTTCAGTCTATTGAGAAGCGCACACTGATTTTCACACCGTCTGGTTAGTCTCAGCATCTAAAAGAGAGTTTGTCTCCGAAGCAGAACCAAGTTAAAGTATGTCCCCTCTACGGGGTCGAATGAGCCACTGCCTCTTGTTCTGGATCGCCTGGAGCCACTCACCCAAACATGCTTACCCACGAAGCCTCGTCTGATGAGGCTCATATTTCGTCGTCTGCTCCGGCACCCCATGATGATGTCCTTACACCGGCTCCTGATGAGCCAAACAAGTGGTGCATAGATTGTCTATATAAGGTCTACAGGGAGTTTAAGCTGATAAATGAAAAGGGGATGATGACTCGGTTAGTGACAGTCGAGTGGAGAGTTCATACAGGGAGCCTTCACAGTCTCTTATGTTAATAACCTATTTACCTACCACCGGCTTGAGAGGATGGCTAGAAGTCTGGGGTAGTATTGAGAGGAGATTGCTAAAGAGTTCTATGAATTATATGTAGCGACTCATAGACAATGTTTAGACAAGAGGGCGAGAGATACAAAACAGACCCACTCACACATGTTCTAGTTCGAGGTTTTCATGTGGAAATTTCTCCTATTTCCATGCGCCTCTTCCTGTATGGTGTACCCACTTTCGCTACAAGGGTTCTTCTTTCTCCGAATTTTGATTAGATGTGTGATTTTGTCAATAGTTGAAAGTTTCAGCAGTCTAGTGATCAGAGAGAGGATACCATGTCATGATATATTATGAGACCAGAGAGTGTCCTATGATCTGGCATTTTCCACTAGTGATTTTTCTGAATAACCAATTAAATCAAAATGTGTAGAATGAGGATACCCTAGTCCTAGCTCTGTGGTTCCAATGAGGTAGCAAATGATTCGTCTTACTGCCGTTACATGTGATTCCTTCAGATCATCTTCAAATCGTGCACACTTGCATACATTGTACATTATATCAGGTCGACTAGATGTAAGATTTAGTAATGAGCCAACTATCTCTCTATACATATTTTCATCAACATGTTATGAAGATGCGTCAGTTTCAAGAAACGTGGACGGACTCCTTGGGATACAAAAAGGTTTTCCCTTTTCGAGTCCAAACTTCTTAATTAATTCCATGGTGTACTTTTCTTCACAAATGAATCTTCCATTAGTTTACTTGTTTATTTGAAGTACGAAAAGGAATGTAAGTTCTCTCATAAGACTCATTTAGAATTCTCCTTCCATAAGATTTGCAAAATTCTCGCACAAAGAAGGATTAGAACTTCCAAAAATAATATTATCAACATATATTTGAACTATAAGAATGTATCAACAAAGAAGGATTAGAACTATTTGAATGAAGAGTGTTGAATTAACTATCTCCAAATTATTCAGTAGTAAGAACGAACTCAATCTTTCATACCAAGCTTTTACAGCTTGTTTAATTTTGTAAATAGCATTGGAAAGTTTATAAACGACTGGGGGTCGAAAACTTCTTCCTTGATAAAACCGTTTAAAAACACACTTTTTACATTCATTTTAAATTGTGTAATATGCTTGAATAAGGCATAAGAAATTAAAATTCGAATAGATTATAACCATGCCACAAGTGCAAAGGTATTATCGTAGCCAATACCTTTTTGTTGTGAGTTTCCTTGAGGAATTAACCATGTTTTGTTACGAGTAAGTTTTCCATTTTCACCTAGTTTGTTTCGAAATACCCACTTTATTCCAATAAGAGACAAACATTTTGGTGTTTCTATTTGAGGCCATACCTGATTACTTTCAAATTGATCGAGTTTTTCCTTTATTGGTTGCACCTATGTTTCATCTTTAATTTTTCCATTTATTCATTAAGGTTCCATTTGAGATTTCAATGCAATAGAAGCTTGTTTTTCTGACAGAAAATCACGTCTGAATTTTTTCATCAGGTTTATCGAGAATGATATCTTCAAGATAATTAGTATTATGTCGCCATTCTCTTGGAATATTTGATTTGTCAGCTTGAGTAGTCAACATTTCTTCTGTTGTAGTTGACGTCAATATGAATTTTAAAACTGATATGTGCAGTGTTTTCCACTGTTTTGCCTGGGGGAATTTCGTCGTCACCTCCATTAATTTCTTGCATTCTTGGGTTAGTCTCATCAAATACAACATGCACATATTCTTAAACACATAAAGTTATTTTATTCATAACATGAAAGGCTCTAATGATAGGAGCATAGCCTAAGAAAATACCTTTGTCATCCTTTGATCAAACTTACCAAAATTGTTCTTACCATTTTTGTGGGTGAATCACTTGCATCCGAAGGAATGAAAGTATCTTATGTTTGGTTTCTAACATCTCCACGGTCATAGGGAGTCTTCTTCAGTATAGTTCTAATTAAGCATCTAGAAATAATGTGACCTTTGTTAAAGATATGCCTTTGTAATCGGTAATGACATCCCAAGGTTTACGTGGATAATAACCATAACTCATAAAACTGAAGCCTTTGTTAATTTAGAAGCTTTTGCAGAAAAGTTCACAAAGAAAAAGCATATTTCTTCACAACCATACATGGTAATCATGGTGGTGAATTTGAAAATAAGGCATTTGAAGAATTTTGTGCTCAAAACGGATTAACTCAAAATTTCTCTTCACCCAAATATCCTCAACAAAATGGAATAGTTAAAAAAAAAGATCGATCCTTACAAGATACATCAAGACGAATGCTTTTGGATAGAAATTTACCATATCACTTTTGGTAGAAGAAATGAGTATTGGATGTCACATTCTTTCTAGATGGTGAATTAGACTATACTGAAGAAGACTCCCTATGAACTGTTGAGATGTAAGAAACCAAAGAGAAAACACTTTCATCCCTTCGGATGCATGTGATTCATCCACAAAATTGTAAGAACAGTCTTGGTAAGTTCGATCCAAGGAGTGACAAAAGTATTTTCTTAGGTTATGCTCCTTTCATTAGAGCCTTTCAAATGCCTTATTCTAAAATTCACCACCATGATTACTATGTATGGTTGTGATGAAATATACTTTTTATTTGTGAACTTTTCCACAAAAGCGTCTAAATTAACTAAGGCTTCAGTTTTATGAGTTATAAATATTATCCACGTCACCCTTGAGATTTCATCACCGATTACAAAGGCATATCTTTTACATCCAATATTGGCAGTTCAAGTGGGAGCAAAAAGATCCATATAAAGTAGTTGTAGGAGTTTAGATGTACCTAGAACGTCTTTACCTTTGAACGATGAAAGAGTTTTCTTACCCATTTGATATGGCTCACAGTTGTGATCTTTTTCAAATTTTAGTTTCTGCAGTCGAATAGTAGTTTAAGTCTAGACAATTTTTCAAGAGTATGCATGCCTGCGTGTCCAACATCTCTATGTAATAGCCATGGATCGCTTGTCAGTTCATTGAGATAAGTGAAAGATGGAAAATCAAAAATATTTAAGAAATACATATTTATTACTCGATCTCCGGTAATTATCAGTCTTTTCCCATGATGTTTAATGATTCATCTATCTGTATTGAATGTGACTTGAAATCTAGCGTCACGCAGTTGACATGTGCTGAGTAGATTATATTCGAGTCCTTCAACTAAGTAAAATTCAACAAGATCGAATAATGAGTTAAGAGTGATGGTTTTGACTCTAGTTACTTCTCCTTTAGCATTATCTCAAAATCTAACACATCCTCCATCTATTCTTTTTATTCTTTTGAAGTTTTCCTTCTTTTCGCACATATGTCTGGAGAATCCTCTATCAATTATCCACATTCCCTTTTTTAGTTTTTCTAGGATTTCACATGTAAGATAAAAAGATTAGTTTCTTTTTGGATTCCAAGTATTTTTGGGCACTTGATGATTAACAACTTTTGGTCTCCATATTTTCCTAAAGAATATTTTCTACATTTGAAGGATTTATGACTGATATCTCCAAAAATAAAACACACAATATTAGTTGACAAATTAAGAGAATACGGATGGGAAATGGATCTATTTTATTTGTTACAATTATGATTTGGAGAGTTCCTTCTGTTGAGCCTAGTTCATTTGATTGATTAGAACTATGTCTTGAGGATTCTCAAACACTCTTTAACAACATTTTTACTTCCTCCAATTTTTCTATTAGTAGATCAACTTAAATCTGACTTGCTTCAAGAAAAATCTTGCAAACATTCTTTTCTTGAGCATGTTTGCTGTATTCGTCAATAAATTTTTGTAATCCATCAGTTGCCATACCCAAAGAGTTTTTTAAGTCATTACAGTTTGGACAATTATATGATCTTAACTCTCTTTTTTCTCCTAGAGACATGAAACACGAGTTTGTCATTTTATTGTAGTCATCATCAGTTGTTTCTCTTTGTTCCCATGCTCCGAAACATTTTTTATCTTCATTCGTTGATTACTTCTTCTTCTTCGTTTTCGATAATTTTGCTTCATATGTCCTAGTTCTCTACTGTCGTAGCATCGATAATTATTTCTTTTGAAGTCCATTGTTTTTGAATCTTGTTGAGGTCACTGTCTCCTTTGTCCGGGCATTCGTCTTACTCCACAATTAATGAGGATCATTCTTTCATCTTGATTTTCATTGGCTTCCTCCTCAGTTTCCAGTGTCTTAGCAATAAAAGCCACTGTTTTCTTTTTGTCGTCCTTGTTGTACCTGTTAATGTGATTTTATTGATAAGCCATTAAGTTACCTCAAATTTCATCATATGTTATGGTCTGTAGATCTCCATCTTCAAGAATGGTAGATTTTGTATCCCAGGCTTTGTGAAGATTGTTAACAATTTTACAGACTTGTAACTACTTTGAATACACCATTCCAAGAGAATTTAGTTCACTGACAATTTTGCAGAATCTTGAGAATATAGAGTCAGCATTTTCATCGTTAACATTTTGAACAATTCGAATACATTTACCAGGGAGCTGATTTGAGCTTCCTTTACTTCCGTAGATCCTTCATAGGTTACTTCAAGTTTATGCCACATTTGTTTTTATGTTTATGCAGTTCATATTTTGTAATATTATGCTCTGCTTAATGCACAATACAACAAATTTATAGCTCTAGCGTTAGTTTCAATTACCTCTTGTTTTTCCTTAGTAATATCGAACAATTTATGATAAAAATGTTTTTTAGTTCCATCTTTTTTAGTCATACCAAGGATTGGCTTTGGGCCTTTTTTAATGACTATTCAAGCTTGATGGTCTGTTGCAGACACAAAGATTTTCAATCTATCTTTTGCAGTGAGAGTAATGTTGCCTATTAAAGTTAAGTGGTCTATGTGAAGGGTGTCTGTCTTATTGTAAAGCAGCGGGAATTTAGTAATGTACCATTTGATCTTTACTCACGTATGGTTAATCACTACATCTGTTAGACCTGCTTTGATATCAATTAATATTCAAGAGGGGGGGGGGGGTAAATTTACAATTCACTTTGTCAACTACTAGTTGTCGATAGTTGACCTACCTACAAGATAGTAGGAATATATACAATAATAGAAATTTGCAATAAATAATTGACGCAAAAGGTTTTATCCTTTTTCGGATCACCAATGCGGGGCCTAGTCCATTCCATTTGGGTTTCAAGTGCTTTCCTTATCAACTTTGAAGAGATCTTCGTGCTACAACAATTAGAGACTTTATCATGTATGATGATATGCAAATAGGATTTCTACCTTAACATTGCCTCAACTTGTATACCTACACTCAAATTAATTATTTTCTCTTTTCTTTTTAATTGTATCACTCGCGTTTTTACAAAGCTTCATGAAAGAATAAAGAAAACAGTTTCTTAAGCTCAAGTTATGTTGCGTACTTCACATTACAAATTTGGGTTCGTTTATGTAGATGAATATATGTTCTCTTGTAAGGAAAACCACAAGGGATTTAAATAAATCAAGTATTAATGCCGAGAGTCCTTTATTAAGGAAATTTAGTTGATCTTTTCCTTCTATGATCGACAGACTTCTTATCTTTTGGCTTTATTCATGACTCTTTCCTTTCTTTATGAATCGGTTCTGATCTGTGCCAAGTGTTCGAGTATTCTGCTTCATTAAGACTTTCCTTTATGTGCTGATCAACCATCAATTCCGTTCCTTTTTTTGTCCCTTATATTTGACGTTTGCATTTCCAATGTTTCTTTGCAGCTTCAAGCAAATATTTTTTTCCTTCTTGAAGTCGTTTGCGCTGACAATTTCCTTTTTGAAATAGTGACCTACGAAAATTGAGATCAAAGTGTTGAGTGTCTATTTTCAAAATTAACTAACTCTAAGGAGTTAACATATTGGTGCACTAGAAGTCTTCAGTTATTAGGTTCGTTCTAGCTTGTTATAGACACAGATATCTATGTTCTATTACGACATAAAGATTGAAGAATTTTTTTTTTGGTAAAATGGGAATTTAATAAACTACAACAATATTTTTTTAATAAGTTTAATTCATCATGTTAGAAATCTATCTTAAAGAAAAAAAAATATTCTTATTTAGTCCTAGAAACCACGAATTCCAAAAAGAAATAGTTATGGAAAAACATTGTCATGTTTTCATATTTATTTTATTTTATTTTATGAAAAAAAGCATAAGTACTTCCTTGATCTATTTTTGAAATTATAAGGACACACATTTTCTTTTAATGTCCTAATACCTTTTAGAACTAATTTGAAATGTAATAAATATGCCTTTTTGGTGTTGAGGTGGCGTAGAAAGTGTTCAAAACAAGTTAAAAGTAAAAAATATGAAGAAAAAAAATTGTAATACTAGTATTTATACTACCAGAGGTAAGTTTATCGTTAAACATTGTAGAAAATTTAATACAAAAACAATTTTTATATATACTACCAAATGACTCCTTTATGGTTGAATAAAGTGTGAAGTGTTATCAATTGATTTATAATGTTACGATAAACACATGACATTCATATAATGTTTTGATGTAAGTATAAGTACTATAAATATCTAGTAGAGTCAGTATAACATCACTTATTTAAACTTCTAAGTTCTCTTCAAATTGTACACAAAAATACTTTATATGTATTTTATTTAACCTAAATTAGACAATTTTACATTAAGATTTGCAAAATAAAGAAATCAAATCAAATGCCATCTAAAAATTATGTACCTTTTCTTTTATTGTTAGAGTTGTTACATGTTAATTGAATAAGGTGAAGAGCATTTGTTTGTTGATTGTGTAGAGTATACCCTGACCATAAAAATAGTATTTTTGTTTATTTTATACACATTATCATGCCTCTAGATGAACAAAGACTATATTTATCTTCTCCTGATTGACTTAGGAACCCTGCCATTCATTTAATCGATGACATTCTAAATAGGTTGTCTTTTCGAGGTGTTGAAAGAACTAGTACACTTTCTATGGACTTGCAATATACTTGCGGAAGAATTCCAGAGATGGAAATTTATCTTACGTTATAGGAATCATAGGAGAACTACTTGACATCTCCTACCGTTGGATTTATTCCCATTCTCGATAATTTCTTCAAGTTACATATAGGAACAACATTGAAAGTTAATCTTTATATTACTAGACTAAAAGCATGTCCTAATGTTGATCGTTTGATACATTTGCTAAAAAAAAAAATTCATTTAACATTTCATCCTTAAACATCTATTTACTTATCCAATCATAAAAGATCCCTTACTTCTTTTTTTAGTGTTCAGCATTGAGACATTTTTATCTCATGGAATGTGAAATACATCTTCCATGCTTCTTTAGGGATTTAATAAGTTTTTTAGTGTAAAATTGAAATTTGTAACGTTATCTTCTGATACGTTAAGTATTTTGATCTCTTACTGCTCATTGCATGAGGATTTGGTGCTCCAAGACACAGACAATCCTTATCTCATAAGTATTGATGCTCCTAAGCTAAGGTCATTTGTCTTTCATGGAGATATACAATTTATATATCTAGAAGATGTTCCACTTCTTTTCAATGTTCTGTATGAGCCTAAACAATAAATTCTAGGGGAAAAAGATGATTTTTAAAATGTTTTTCTCATCTATTACTACTATCGAGTATTTTAGCTGGGATCATTTTGAGGTTATGTTGCGTCATTATGCTAGTATTTTCATTCATGTACTTTTCTTTTTTGCATCATAATTTTTTTATTTTATTCATTGGTCAATATTGGATCAACTTTATTTATACAAACAAGGCTTCCATCAGCTCTTAACTATCTGAGACGCCTATTCCTATCTTGGATTACCCTTGGATAGTTTATTGAACTTTCATTTGCTCTTTGCATGATACGGAGCTCTCCAAATTTTGTAGAAATTGAAATTCAAGTTGTCACTAATGTTTAAATTTTTATCTATCTTTTCCATGTTTTTACATTTGTATGTAATGATTTTATGGTTCTTTTGTGACATTTATTAGGGGTGTATCCTTAAGGATGGGGATTATTTGCCCCAAAAGTTGTTGATGAGATTTTTGCAAGGTTCTCGTACATCATATTTAATGATATGAGGACGATAAAATGTTATGATATACTATTAGAAGAGGTTAAAATGAAGTTTATCAAGGTTTTATTGGCAGTCTCCAGCACTGAAGAAAATTGAAATCAAGCCCAGTAAAATGGCGACTAACAAATTTGTCAAAGTAATTTCTGAAATAAAAAGTTTCAATGGTCATCAGCTAATGCAGAAATTGTGTGTTTTGTAAACTTGTAACTTAATCAAAATCCTTCTTAATCTTTGGCTAAAATGTTTTGGAAACGTTTCGTTGATGGTGTAGTAAGGTTGTATTATCTTTTCTTTAGGGTAACATAAAGATTTTATATTTTTGGAAACATAGAAATGTGAAACTTGATGAATGTTTTGAATACTATGTTTGGGAACAAAGATGGATTTTACATTTCATGGTTGTTCTTAAATGATGAAATATTTGAGTATTCGGTTGTTTATTTGGAAATTATGTTGTGTGTTGAATTCTATTTGGGAACATATTTTTTGGTTAGCAGGAACATCTTTCATGTAAAAGGATTAGTCCAAGTTAGATCGAGAAGTATTTATGTTGGATAGAATCATTCCTCATATGTGAAGAAGAAACTCGAAAAAACATCACCTAATTGGTGTTCTTTATTTGAAATATTTCAAAGTTATTTTGTGTGTTAAATTTCCTTGGGAAAGCTTAAAAAATAAAGTGGAAACTTACCTTTATCCATTCTCCCAAGTTAGACAAAGAAGTATTTATATTGGGCATGATCCTTCCGTATATGTGAAGTAAAAACTCGAAGAAGCATCAGGTTTTGTGTCGAGCAAATATATTAAATGAGAGGACAACTCTCAGACTGGTAATGTCAAGAGTAACTTTAAAAAATTTTCCTATATGAAACCTAACGAAACAATCGAGAATAGGAACAAATCCAAAAGTAGGGGATGTCAAGTCATCTACTATTTCGTAGACCGTTTGATCAAATTTAACCGATGGTATTCTACGACAAGTATAATGTCAATCCGTAGAAATTGTACTAGCTCTTACGACATCCAAAAAAACAACCTATTTAGAATTTCATTGATTAAATGAATGACAAGACTGCTAAGTCGATCAAGAGAAGGTAAACATAGTCTATGTTCATCTTGAGGCATGACAATATGTAGAAATTGACAAAGATTTTGAGTGGTAAGGTCATATTATACTCTACACAAACAACAAATAAACATATCACAACTTTAACAATAAAATAAAAGGTGTATAATTTTTAGATGACATTTGCATTGATTTCATTAATTTGCAACTCTTGATGTAAAATTATCAAGCATAGCTAAAATTATACGCATATAAAGTATTCATGTATACAATTTTAAGATAACTTAGAAGTTTAAATTAGTGATGTTATACTTATTGTACTAGAAATTTATAGTACCGAGTAGTTACATCAAAACACTTTATGAATGACATGTGTTTATCGCAATATAATAAATAAGTAGAAAACACTTGACACAACCTTCAACACTAAAGAATTCGCTTGGTAGTATATAAAAAATAGTATTTTAACAAAATTTTAGTACAATTGTTTGACTGTAAATTTAACTCTGGTACAACTAATAGTACTATTTAAAATAACCTTTTTAGGGATATATCACCCCAACATTTTTGCTACAATAAGAATGATTATGTATCCCTAGTGGTGGGGATTATTTAGAACCTGTGACTCAAAAAGTTGTTGATAAGTTCATACAAGCTTCACGGATATCACATTTAATCATCTGAGGAAAGTGAAGTTTTATGATGTACTATTAGTTATCCCTTAGCAAACAAGAAATTTCTTCTAACCATAAAAAAATTTATGTTTCAATTCAATACTTCTAGCTCGCCTAAGAGAATTTAACACACAACATAACTTTGATATTCACTTCAACTCAAGAATCCTAAATTGGATGATGCTTTTTCCTAAGGTAATTCAACACTTATACTTAAAAATAAACATCAACTCAAGAATCCCAAATTGGGTGGTGCTATTCGAGATTATTGTTCATAGAGGAAGAAGGATCCTGTCCAACATATATACATCTCGGTCAAACATAGATTATTCCTTAGTACACAATAAATTTTTACTAGCCAGACAGAAAGTAAATTTTAAGAGGTCTAGAAATGATAGCATGTGCACAATATTTTACTCCTAACTTTGTTTGTGGGGTTTGAATGTTCATTTTCGATAGCCCCTCAACTCAAAAAAATGTCATTGCATTAAAACAAACATAAAAAAATCATCCAAAATAAAACAAGGAAAATAGGGTTTTTTCTACATTCCAAAATCCCAAGAAAACCAACATCTACCCTAAATAAAGTACAAAGAGGAAGATAGGGATTCTATTTAACAAAATTGACAACTCCCAAATGACAAAGATTTGATTTTTTAAACTGAACAATGAATGAAAGTTAAGCTTATCATGATCTAAAATTATTACTGATATTGTAAACATCCAAAAAAATATTTTTAGAAAAGTATCAAATACCCTTTTAACCACACGTTATCATTGAACTACTTAAAACAAATTTGTATGATTTTAAAGTCTTCAAATTCATCACTCAGAAGGGAAAGAGGGAACTGAAGAAAGGGGTGAGGTTTCCTTCTTAAATTAAATTTTACAGAAATGTAATATGGAGTGGGGTGAGTGGGGTGGGTGGGTGGGTGGGTGAAATTAGTAATGGAGGTTCCTAAGTTGTATTGTCTTGTCTGTGTCAATTTAAGTGACACGATTTAATTTGACATTAAAAATTTTAAAGGAAAATTAAGTTTTACATGTAATAGAAATGGAAGATATTAATGTGATTATAAATTGTTTTATTAAATTTTGGAGTTAAGATATGTCAGTTTAATTTTAATTTAGTTTTTTATTTTTCTCATTATAAGATATCATAAATAAAAATGATAAATTTCATTAATTTGCACTTTAAGAATTTTTTTTGAAGGTTTACAAACATGATTAATTTAAAAAAATAAAAAAGGAATAATTTTAAAGATAAAATCAAAATGATTGGAAGAATTATCAATAATAAAGAAAACACTAAATATAGGACTATAAAAAGACTTTCTTTTTGAAATAACTTTAAAAAAATTATATATCCAAAAACCTAAGGGAAAAAGAGGGTATAAATTATTGTGATTATTTATTTAGAGAACTTGGCAGATATATTTAGTTAGTGAAAATTTACTTTGACTTTTTTAATTAGGTCCAGTTAATTATTTTTTGCATGTGACAGTTAATACATCAAAATTATTAAATTTAATTGTATAGGTCATATAACATTTAATAACTTGAAATTACTAAAAATAAGCTATGAAATCTAGGAAAACATGTTTTTGGAAATAAAGAGAGAAATATGGAAAATTTCCATATTTTAAAACTGAGTTTTTGGTCTTTTTTCAAACGAACATAACTTTCATCTTATGAGTAATTAAAGCGAGTTCTTTATATGATTTCAAATCCTATACATAGATCTATCTACATCCGGCGAGTTTGAGAAATATTTATATTGTATGAGTGATATATACCTTTCAGAAGTTGGGTTGTTCGATTGACGATAATTCAAATCGGATTTTAGTAAGGACAAATTAATCTTTTCATCCTACTATTTCCTAATTTGTTTTAAGGGTTCATCAAGGGAAAATTTAATCCTTAATACAGTTCTTAGAATATTGAATACGCTTAGGTCTTGGGAGAAAAGAGAAGAGAAGAGCAAAAAGAAGAAAGAGAAGATTTAATCGTTGGGTGGATTTCGTCGGGAGTGATATCTTAAAGGTATGTGAGATTATTCTTTGTTGGGTCCTTTCATCAACACCCCGATTTGATTTAATTCAGCGAGTTAGAGTTTATCCAATGATGAACATAGAAGTTCTTGACGAAAAATAGTGAAATTCTTATTGGTTTAATTATATTTTATCTCTAGTAGATCTGATTCATGTTTTTGTATTGTTTTTAGGTCTAATATATTGGGTAATGAGGTATTTAGTGATCCTAAGTTTTTGGGGGTGGGATCCATGGAAGTTTAGTAGGTCTATTGATAAAAAAAATGGACAAAAAAAGTAAGAGATTCGTCTTACAACCTCTGGGACGCCGCACCTGCAGAAGCCCCTCAGGACAGGCTTTGTCTGATAGGTCCTGGCGTGCCGCACAAGCTAGAGCTCCTCAGACCAGAGTGTGTCGGACAGGCTCTGGCGCTCCGCGCCTCTCACAGCGACAAGGTCACCTGGAGACCCCATTATTTACCTATCGTTTCGTACTAGTTCCTATGTGATGTACCTATCATTCCTAGTTGATTCCAACACTCTAAGATACATCTATACATCATGAAATCATCCATAAACATGTGATCATGATGGTTGAATCCATATTCCAATTCAAGGGAAGCTAAGATCCAGGTCAAAGAAGTTAAAAGTCAAGTTTAATAGTTAAGAAGTAAGTAAACGCAAGTTCTTAAAGTTTTCAAAGAGTATTAAACAATCACTTTAACTTTGTTTTAAGGATCACGTTACAAGTTGAGAAAAGAGTAAAGATTTGAGTTAAATTCTCAAAAAGTTATAAGGGAACTAAATATTCCATAAGAGCTAACTTCAAGTGAAGTGTAAGAGTTGAGTTCATTTCTCAAAAAACTATAATGGAACTAAGTTTCCCAAAATTTTTATAAATGTATTCACATTTAAGTTACAAGGAAACTAAGAATTCCAAAAGAGTTTTGAGTAAGAAAAGGGGAACATTAATTCCACGAGGGTTTTTTAATGCTAAAAAGGGTTGAGAAAATCATCTCAACCCCAAGAAAGGAAGTTATGTTAAAAGCATGTGCTAATGTATGTTTTGGGAGTAGTATTGATCACTGATGCAGGGATGAGAGTTCATATAAACTCAAGTCTCCATGCAAACAACGTACCCATCATGACTATTAATAGGTCATACTTTTTAGATGATCACGTAAGTTAAGATAGTGGATCTAGTAATTTAAGAAAGGTCTTTTACCGATGGCAAGGTGTAGGATGGTCCTCGATAACGTGAGGTAAAACGTTGTATCATCAATTAAGCTCAAGTGATGGTTGTCGGTTAGAAAATTTCCCACATAAAATTAAAATACTTGCATATATAATATAAACTTGTGTTTATTATTACTTTAAACCCTCCTAAGAGAATTGAACACACAACATAACTTCGAAATTGTAATCAACTTAAGAATCCCAAATTGGATGATGCTTTTTCATTACGAAGGAACATGTCAAACATACTTATCGGTCAAACTTGGAGGAATCCCTTCACCAAGAAAGAAATATCGACAAACTAGACTGAAAGTAAGTTTCCACTATATGCTTTAACCTAGCCTAAGGTAATTTTAACATACAACAGAACTTCGAATTAAATATCCACTCACGAATCCCAAATTGGGTGATGCTTCTCGATTTTTCTCTTCATAGGTGAGGAATGATCATGTCCAACATATGTATACATCTTGGTCTAACTTGGTCTAATTCCTCAGCAGACATGAAATTTCTACTAGGTTGACAGAATGCAAGTTTCCAGAGGTGTAAAAACATAGCATGTACACAACCTTTTACTCGAAACTTTAATTGTGGGGTTTCAAAGTTAATTTTTTATAGACCCTCGACTCAAACGAAAGGTGATGCAGTAAAACCAACATCTAGAAAACACCAAAATAAAAAAGAAAGGAAAATACGGTTTTTTCTACATTCCAAAATCCAAGAAAACCAACATCTACCCCTTCAAAAAGTACAAAGGGAAGATAAGACTTCTATTTCACAAATTTAACAACACTCAAATGAGAAAGATTTTATTTTTTAAACAAAACAAAGAAGAAAATTTTAGTTTATAAAGAACAAAATTTATTGCTGATGCTTTAAAAATCCGAAATAAGTATCAAATACCTTTCTGAGCACACATTATCCTCCCGCGGATGAACACAAATTTATATCATTTTGAAGTCTTCAAATCCATCACCTTGGAGTGAAAGAGGGAAATGAAGAAGGGGGAGGGGTGTTCTTTGTTAATTAAATTTTACATTAATGTAATATGGAGTGGGGTGACCAAAATTAACCAATAATGATTCACTTAAATTGATAATATTATCTCAATTATTGTAACATCTTCTACTTGATATAGCTAGGACTAAACAAATAAACTAAAAATAGTTAAATTTTTGAAATAATAGGAAAAATCTCAAAAACTTTTTGAGTTCAAAAAGTGATTTTCCTTCATTTTCAAATGGCTATAACTCCTACCTAAAAATTATTTAGAGTTAGTTATGTTGGAAACCCTTCGGAAGATATTTCCAACGCCGTCGAGTTTGTACATTTTTGATATCGTATGAGAGAGATATGTCTATCAGAAGTTGGCTATTTAATTGAGGAAAGTCCAATCCGGATTTTAGTAAGGGTAAAATGGTCTTTTCACCCTACTATATCCTAATTTTATTTAAGGACTAATTACAGCAAAAACTAAACCTTAATTCAGCTTTAGAAAAGCTTAATACGCATACAGCTTGGAAGAAAAATAAAGAGAATAGGAAGATCAAGAATCCTTCAAGAACGCTAAGGTTTCATGAGTGGAATTCGTCGAGGTTCTCCCTATCGAGGAATGGGAGATATTTCTGTGTTGGATTCGTTCACCCACACACCAACATTTTTAATTCAGCGAGTTTTGAATAGATTGGCTGATGAATATTGATGTTTTTTATAAACAAACATTTAATTCTTGTTGGTTGAGTTGTAGTATGCCTTTAGTTTTTTGATTCGTGTTTCTGAGTTACTTTAAGAGTCTAAACTATCTGTATTGAAAACATAGTTATCCTTGGTGTTTGGGGGAATATCAATGGAAGTTTAGAAGGTTTAGAGTTGAAAATCTAAAAAGAGAAGTCGGAAATCCCATTTGACCCTGGGCCGCCGTACCTATCAGAGTCCGTTAGATAAGACTATGTCTGAAAGCCCTTGGCTCGCCGCTCCAGAAAGAGTGTCTCAGAACAGGTTCTGTCCATCATTCTCAGGGTCTGTCCACCATGCCCTGGCGCCCCGCGCCTCTTAGAGTACCAATGCCTCTTATAGACCCCGTTTTTCATCTATCTCTTCGTACTAGTTCCTAAGTGATGTACCTACATTTTCTAGTCGATTCAAATACTCTAAGGTACATCTAAATTTCAAGAAATCATCCATAAAATAGAATCATTAACCTTGAATTTATAATTCAATTCAAGGACAGTTAAGATAACACTCAAATGAGTTTAGAAGTCAAATCTAAAGCTATGGTGTAAGATAAAGTAGAATTCCTTAAAGATTCCAAGAGTCTTTTTTGAATGTTTTAAGTCCGTCTTAAGTCTGAAGTTTCGAGTTAATGAAAGAGGAAAGAGTAGAGTTAAATTCTTAAAAACTATAAGGGAACTAACTATTTGCTAAGATTTATGTTTCAAGTTAAGCATAGAGCAACAGTTGAGTTCATTTCTCAAAAGTTAGAAGGAACTAAGTATTTTTTACATGTTTGTAAAATTTTTAACATTTCAGTTAAGAGAAAAGTAAGATTTCTCAAAAGAGTTTCGAACAAGAAAAGGAAATATTGATTTCACGAGAGCTTTTTATAGCTATAATATTGAGCAAATTATCTCAACCCAAAGGAAAGGAAGTTATTTTAAAAGCATGAGTGAAGGTATATTTTTAGAGTAGTATTGTGCACCGATGTGGGTATAATAATTTATATTAAGTCAAGTCTCTATGTAAACCATGTATCCATCATGGGTATTAACTGGTCATACTTTTTAGATGGTCCACGTAAGTTAAGCTAGTGGATCCACTAAGTTAAGTAAGGTCCTATACCGCTAGCAAAATGTAGGATGGTCCTTGGCAATGCGGGATAGAACAGTGTATCATAACTTAGGCTCCCACTAATTGTTTTCGGTTAGGGAATCTTCCACAAAAATTATATTACATTCATATATGAGTAAAGTTTAATTTCATTTTGCATTACCTTCAATGCACTAAGTGTTTTGACTGTTTTTACTAGCTTTATATATATTGTGTTTGTCTTTATTGCTTTATCTTGAGTTATTTCTTCTTGAGTAGAGCAGAGCCAAGGTAAGTTCATCCTTAAGTACATTCATACTTTATAGTTGATGTTTAGCATTCCAACTCGCATACTCATACATTAAATGCATTGTCCTATGATGCAAACACAGGTAACTAGGATTAGCACGTAGCTCTTCGTTGATCCAGTTTGAGCATCTAGATTCAGTGGTGAGCCTTCTTACATTTTGGAGTATTCTTTTATCGCTTTCTATATTTTGTTTATAGAATATTTTGAAGGTCGACCTGACATTCATCTTTGTACTAGTAGAGTCTTCATATATAAATAGATAGACATTCAATTTTTTAGTCTTTTTTATCATACATGTAAGGTGTTTTAACTTTGACACTTATGTGTTATTTCGGCCAAGAAAACTATTTAAAGTATTTATTTTCCGAATGTGTTTATTTCTTAATTGAGTTAAGTTAAGTCTTCAGTTAAGTTAAGTAATCTAGGCCAAGGGTTCCCTCAAGGCTAGCAATGGTAACTTGGTGCTGACCACGTCAAGGGTGTAGGCTCGAGGCGTGAAAAACTTTGTATCAGATCATAGAGTTAAAGAGTCCTACGGAGTTTATGAATCGTGTCACTAGATTCTTAGTCATCGGTTTGAAGGGAACCACATCGATCATTAGGAGGTTTAGACATTTAGGAATTTCTCACTTCATTCATAAATACTTTTCGTGTGCTAGAGTTCATCTTCAAAATGTTTCCCACTAATTTGTGGTTACGCATTTTTCATATCATCATGACTACATGAAGAGTAGACAAGGGTGGACATTCCAGAAGGAATGTCGAATAACTAGAGGTACCTAATGCACATAATGAGCAACCTCAGGAAGAGGTCACCTATGTAAAAATCCGTGAGGTTATTTGAATGTTGAGTCAAGCTGTGACCAACCAAGTCGGACAACAAAGAAGAACTCTAAAAGAAGGGATTGACACTTTGAGAATTAGGGAATTCTTGAGGATGAATTCCTTAAGTTTCACTAGTTCGAGCACCATAGAGGATCTGGAAAACTTTGTTGAAGAGTTGAAGAGGTATTTGATGTAATGCACGTAATTTATTTTTAGATAGTTGAACTAGTCATTTATCAACTAAAGAGTGTGGCTAGGACTTGGTTCGATCAGTGGAAGAAGGGAAGATATGTGGATGCACCAAATCCGTGTTAGTCTTACTTTGAAGAAGCTTACGACTTGTATTTCCCCGGGAACTTATGAATGTAAGGGTATGGGAGTTCCTAACTCTGAAACGGGACTCCTTGACTATTCACAAATATTGATTAAAGTTCACCCAACTGTCTCGCTATGCTAGAGATGGTTAAAGATATGAGAAGCAGAATGATCTTGTTTGTTGTTGGCTTAGGTCGTGATTCAAGCAAAGAACAAAGGGCTGCAATGTTTTTTGGTGAGATGGACATTTAAAGGTTAATGGTCTATGTTCAACAAGTTAAAGAGAAGAAGCTGAAGGACATAGATGAGTACAGGAACAAGAAAGCTAAGATTAGGAATGAGTCTGGTAAAAAGAAGGGTGGTTCAAGTAGACTACAATTTCATAAACAAATGTGGCATACACCACCATCAACTAGTGAACCTGCGCCCAAAAATAAAGGTGAGTATAATGGACAGAATTCGCAAAACTTCAAGTCTAGACCAGCCTAGTCCAAAGGTAGTGTGGCACAAGGAGGTAGTTGGGCTCCTTTATATGGAAGGTGTGGTAGAACCCACCTTGGTAGATGTCTTGATGTCCAGACAAGTTGCTTCAAGTGTGGTCAAGAGGGTCACTTCACAGGAGAGTGCCCTAAGAATAAGAAAGGTGGTGAAAATTCTTGTGGTAGAGCTGAATCTTTATCACTTGCTCCACTAGATAAGTATGAACCTAGATGAGCCATTTGTGGTACTGGCGGATGGGTAAACCCTCTCTATGCAATCACTAGCCGCCAAGAGTAAGATAAATCTCCAGATGTTGTCACGAGTATGATCAAAGTCTTTACTTTTGATGTGTATGCTTTGTTACACTAGAAGCAAGTTTATCTTTTGTAATTCCTTATATTTCAAATTATTCTTCCTAAAAAACATTGTGAACCCTTCTGTGTTTCTACACATGTTGAATGAGTCCATTCTAGAGGAAAAAGTCTTTCGTGATTGTCCTATTTCCATAAATCATAATAAAACCATGGATGATTTATTACAGGTAGACATGTTAGATTTTGATTTCATTCAAGGTATGGATTGACTTCATGCATGTTATGCGTGAATAGATTGTAGAACTGTAGTTGTAAGATTCTATATTCCTAATGATCTATTCATAGAGTAGCACTTCAGAATTGTCTAAGGGTCGTTTCATCTTGTACCTTAAGGTGAGAAAGTAGATTCAAAAGGGTGTACGTAGTCCGAGTTAATGACTCAAGTGTTGAAGTACCTTCCCTTTAATTACTTCTTATAGAAAAAGAGTTCATAAATGTTTTTCATGATGATCTACTTGGAGTGCCTCCTAAGAGAGAAATAGACTTCGGCATAGACATTATTCTAGATACTTGTCCTGTCTCTGTGTAGCCATACAGAATTGCACCAGCAGACATAAAAGTGCTAAAGAACAATTAAAAGATTTGTTAGAAAAAGGATTTATTCAACCAAGTGTCTCACTGTGGGGCGCCCGGGTCTTATTTGATAGAAAGAAGAATGGTTCCCTTAGGATGTGTATAGACTACCGCCAACTGAATAAGGTAACAATCAAAAATAAGTATCGTCTTCCAATAATAGATGATCCGTTCAACTAGCTTTAGGATACTTCCTGCTTCTCGAAATTTGATCTCAAATCTGTATACCATTAGTTGAAACTTAGGGAATGTGATGTTGAAAACACAACTTTTATAACAAGATATGGTCATTATGAATTTTTGGATATGTCCTTTTGCTTGACAAATGAACCTACAACATTCATTGATCTTATGAAAAGAGTCTTCAAACCTTATTTAGATCTATTTGTCATCATTTTCATAGATGATATCTTGGTTAATTCAAGGAATGAATAAGAATACGCTAGCCACCCAGATTTTTTTGTCGACTTTGAAAGATAAGAAGCTATATGTCAAGGTCTCTAATTGTGAGTTTTGACTTATTTATGGCATTTTTTGGGCCACATTGTCTCTGATGATGGGATTAAGGTTGATACCCCTAAGATAGAAGAAGTTCAGAGTTGTCCTAGACCCACATTTCAAACAAAAATAAGGAGTTTCTTGGGTTCGACTTTCTATTATAGGATATCTGTTATGGGCTTTCATCCATATCATCCCTTTGACCAAATTTACTCAGAAGACAATTAATTTTAATGGTTTGAAGGTTGTGAGAAAAACATCGAGGAGTTTAAAAAGAGGTTGACTACTACTCAAGTTTTGACCTTATCAAAGGGTACTGAAGCTTGTAAGGTGTACTGTGATCCATCGAGAGTTGGTTTCAGCTATGTGTTGATGTAGAACGGCTACACTATAGCTTATGACTCCTGAAATTTCAAGGTTCATGAGAATAACTATCCAACTCATGACTTAGAATTGCCTATAATAATTTTTACTTTGAAGATATGGCGTCACCACTTATTTTGAGTTCATGTTAACATCTTCACTAATCTCAAGAACCTCCAATATATGTTCACTTAGAAGTAGCTAAATCTCAGACAAAAAAGGTGTTTAGAATTACTCAAGGATTATGACATGAGTATTCTTTACCATCAAGGTAAGGTGAATGTAGTCGTTGATACCTTAAGCAGGTTATCCATGGAGATTACCGCCCATGTTGAGGAAGAAAAAAAAGGAGTTAGCTAATGATGTACAAAGACTTGCACATCTGTGAGTAGGAATTATCGATTCCACTTAAGAAAGGATAGTGGTGACTAATGGGGGTGTATTATCACTAGTGTTAGAGGTGATAGAGAAATAAGAGCAAGACCCCATTTTTCTTGATTTTAAGGCTAATTCTAAAAATGCAAGCAAGTCAAAGTGGAACACCAAAGGCCTGGAGATTTGAATCAGACTATAGAAATTCAAGAATAGAAGTTAGAGATTGATAATATAGACTTAATCACAGGCCTGCGAAGATCTCACATGCAACATGAATCGATTTAGGTAATTGTCGATAAAATGGCAAAGTCAACCTACTTTTGCCAGTAAAGACTGCCTATTTGGACGAGGATTATGTCAGATTATACCTTCAAGAAGTGGTAAGACTTTATGATGTTTTGAGCTCCATTATTTCAGATGGAGGTGCACAATTTATTGTACAGTTCTGGAAATCTTTCTAGAAGGGTTTGGGTTCAAAGGTGAACTTCAGCACTGTTTTTCATTCTTAGACTAATAGAAATACTGAGAGCACTAACTTCAGCACTATTTTTCATTCTCATACTAATAGAAATACAGAGAGCACTATCCAAACTAAGGAAAACATGTTGATACCTTATGTTATTGATTTCAAATGGAATTGGGATGATCACATACCTCCTTTTGAGTTTGCTAACAACAATAGTTACCATTCAAGCATCCAAGTGGATCCATATGAAGACCTTTATGGGAGAAGATGCAGATCATCCATTTGGTTGTTGAAGTTGGTGAAGCAGGTTTGATAGGACTAGATCTAGTTTACCAAACTATAGAGAAGGTGAAAGTGAGTCAGGAGAGATTGAAAATGACATATTCGCAAAAATCTCTACACAAATGTTAGGAGAACGCCTTTAGATTTTAAGGTGGATGATTGGGTGTATATAAAAGTTTCATCCACGAAGGGTGTTATGAGGTTTTGTAAGAAGGGAAAATCATAGTCCCCGGAATATTTTTCCCTGTAAAATCTCCAAGAGAGTTAGAAATGTGGCATATGAGTTGGAGTTACCACAAGAGCCAGCAACAGTTCATCTGGTATTCCATATTTGAGTGGATCATGAATACGTGCCCCCAGGAACCTGGACCCTTACACCAGCTGCAAGGACACACGGTGCACCCCATTGAAGGTGTCTTCCAGCATAGTCATTGCCTCTTAGTCTAATGAGGAGCGCACACTGATTGGCACACCCTCTCAGTTTGCCTCAGGTACTAAAGGAGCATTTAGCTCCGAAGCGGAATCAGGTTCATAGTTGGCCACTTGGAGACACTCACCTAGAGATTCATGTCCACCAACCGTCATTTGATGAGGCTCATAGTTCAGAGTATTCTCCGGCACCCCATGACGATGTCCCTGCACCAGCTCTTGATGAGCCGAACCAGTGGTGCGTAGATTGTCAGTATCTTGTCTATAGGTATGGTAAACTGCTGAATGAAAAGGGGTTGATGAAAAGGTTGTTGACAGTCGAGCGGAGAGTTCTTACAAGGATCCTTTACACACTACCTTATGTGCATAGTTTATTTACCCGCCATAGGCTCGAGTGGATGGCTAGAAGTCTAAGGTCATATTGAGTGGTGATTTTTTGAGAGTTCTATGTATCATATGTAGCAAATCTTTGTGGTTTTTTAGACTGGAGGGTGAGACATACAAAACAGGACCCACTCACAATGTTTCTAGTTTGAGGTTGCCGGGTGGACAATTCTCCTACTTCCTTTTGTCACTTCCTGTGTGGTGTGCCCACTTATGCTACGAGGTATCCCCTTACTCCGAAGTTTGGTTAAAGGTATGATTTGGTCTAGAGTTTCATGTTTCAGCAGTCCAAAGATCAGAGAGAGGCTACTCACCTTCACATCCATGTTCTTCTGGTTGTTAGTTTGCCACCGCCTAATTCCGATGACAACAGACAACATTTTGACATAGGATCGAGTAATATTTGTAGAATCCTTTGCGGTTGGGATAGAGATTGACTTCACGAAGTTATTGATTGCAGTGAAACATGAGAGGGATTTTCAGACATCTACTACTTATCAATTCACATATATGGTCTTCCAGTTATGCAGCCAAGCCAGATTGCCCATTTGGAAACGTAATGCCCTTCATACTGTGACTGGGTCTTTGGATATAGGTCTCATTAGGGATACAGACAATGTGGCACCACCACAAAGAGGGCCTTGAGTATAGTTGCAGCTGTTGAGTGAGAATTTAGCTGATACAAAAGAGTTAGTACAAAGGGCTGATCCAGATAATTCAGAGCCTACTAAGACCATCCTGGCCGAGTCCTTCCATGGCACTAGTATAGCACCAAGTTTCTCCCAGTCTACTCCACCGTCTTCAGCACTGATCCAGATAACAAAGGTCAAGAAATTAGAGGCCCAGATGGCGACCTTGTTGCATTATATCGAGCCTTGGATGTAGAAATCCATTACTGAGGCTAAGGACCAAATTGAGAAGAGGGTGGACTAGAAGACAAAGCGGAATATTTAGGCGGTTCACAAGCACTTTAATGCACGTAGAGCTCCTACTATTGATTTGACTACTCTTCAGAAGGATGTGGAGAGTTTGCGGGCGTATGTTAACAGTATCCTTGAGAATAGGGGACATGAGCTCGAGACTGCACCCATTGAGCTAGCGGAGGACATAGTGGTTGCTACACTATTCACCGCACTCACTGCACCGCTGCTTGAGCCACGTGAGAATGCAAACAGAAACCGTTTCAGCTTCACCATTAGGAGTGTCAATCTCTGACGGGATGGTCCCACAGCCTTAGACTTTCCCCATAATAAACAATGTTTGGTTTCGGGGCCATATGTACCTGTAAAACAATTATTATTATTAATGAAATCATACTACACACCAAAAACAAATAAACCGAAAAAAAGAAATATGAAGAACATTACAGTTCACACTTACTAGTAGACGGACACGATTGATAGCCCGTCGATGAATTGATTGTTTGACGATAGTGTCCATCGGTGGATACATAGAAAAGTTTTGGATTCTTTCTTCCACACACATCTAAGGTTTCAACGACGAACGTGCAGAATGTCCCGTCGATCAACCGACAGACCGTAGTCTACATTCGTTGTCTGACACATAGAATAATTCTTAAACTCTCACAATTCAGTGTTTCAGTTAGAAACAACGGACGTGCAGAATGGCATGTCGATCAATTGACGGAACATAGTTCACTTTCGTCGTATAAGAGTTCATCAATTTTAAGGTGATCAATCGATGGACCCCATCGACGGCCCATCGATTAACTGACGGTTAGTCGATGGGGTCTTATACTATTTTTCAGAGAGACATTGCAGACCTTGTTTGTAGTAGAAATTTTTTTAACATTGTAGACCCTAATAAGTTTACCCAATACACATTAACAACTACAAGACCAATTCTTTATCCTTAGAGTTTTTATTTCACAAGGTTCAAACTCGGATTCTACAATACTACCAAACCCTAAATAAGATTGTCAACAATCATATTTTAAACAGATTACACATCTACCCATTCACTTTCTATCATTCTAAGCGAGATATTACCCATTTTTAAACATGCACAAAAATACAATTTGTCCCTAAGTGAAGACCTACAATCCAATTTTTGTTTCTAACAGCAAATCAACGAGAATTAACTAAGCAAAAGGAGTAGAAATACCTGAAAATTGTAGTGGAGTGACTGGGTGAGTGATATTTTCAACAACCTACGTGCCCGCCTTTGAACACCATCCGGAGAAATCATGAGAAAGAAGTAGAATTTGGGAAGGAGAGGGTTTTGGGAGTTTGGAAATTTTGGGAGGTTTGGACATTTTGATGAAAATGGAAGAGAAAGTTATAGTGATACGATGTTAAGGTACAGAAATAAGGGGAGGGAAACGGTTGTGAAAGGATTAGAAAAGGTTTTTGAGCATATTTAAAAAGATTTTTTCTTTTAGTATTATCGGTCGGGTCAGGTCGCTTCACTGGTTCATTGGACTGATGACACCCCATCGATGGTTTGTAAGTGAGACGACAAATCGTCGATTGGACTGTCGATTGCACAAAAACATAGAAAAAATTACATGACATACATCAGATCTACAGACACCATCGATGGTCCATCGATGGAACGACTACCCATCGATGGGGTTCGTAGATCTGTGCACTAGACCATTCTCTGCATAATTCATGGTTGTGGTCCGTGCACAATGAATACCCATTAAGCTATTCTTTTTGTGTTTTTCTTGACACTTTTCAGACAAGGACCCTAAACTAATATCTAGCCAACACTAAAAAAAAACCCAAAAGATGGTAAAACAAAACGAAATAAGAGAATGAAACTATTCCAACATAGAAAAATAAAGATATTGCTGGCTAGAGAATGCACCTTGGGCTCCCAAGAAGTGCTTGATTTATTGTCGCGGCAAGACGCAAGATCTTTGATTACTCAAGCTTCATCAAGGTGATATGCCTCATCCATCTCATGAACACCCTCCACATGCCCTAGGTAGATATTAATTCTTTTCCGGTTGACAGTGAACTTCGCACCCTCCTTGTTCTCCAATTTAACCACTACATGTGGAAATTTTTTAATAATAATGAATGGTCCCGTCTACTTGGACTTGAATTTTCCGTTGAAACAAGCGTAACCTAGAGTAGAATAGAAGCACCAAGTCCCCAACCACAAATTCTCGCTTTTCAATCTTTTGGTTGTCGTACTTCTTCATCTTCTCTTTATAGTTGGATGAACTTTCATATACTTTTAGGAGAAACTCATCAAGCTCATTCAACCCATTAAATCTCTGTTCCACTGCTTCATTTCAATCTATCTTTAATTTCTTCATTGCCCACATAGCTTTGTGCTCGAACTCCACTTGCAAGTGACAAGTCTTCCCATATATAAGTTGGTACGGATACATACCTATGAGGGTATTGTATTCTGTACAGTAGGCCCAAAGAGCATCATCAAGGCTTCTTGACAAATCCATTCTATTAGCATTTACCAATTTCGATAGAGTTTTCTTGATCTCTATTTGACATCTTGACTTGGACACTAGTTTGTGTATGGTACGGAATGTCCACATTATGGAGAATATCGCTTTGAACAACTTATTGCAAAAGTGAGACCCACAATCACTAATAATGATCTAAGATGTTCTTTTTAAAAAACGCAGTGACACTTTTCCCATTATTCTTAGAAAGCTCTATGGCTTCAAACCATTTTGACACGTAGTTCACCCCAAAAGTATATATTTCATCCCATGAGAAATCACAAACGGTCCCATATAATCAATGCCCCATACATCAAAATAACTCAGTCAATTGAATGGGATTTAAAGGGAGATCTTGACTATTCGAAGTTCCTCCATCTCTTTGACACCTATTACATCACTTGGCGATCTCATTAGCATCTTAATGAATGGTTGGCATACCATCATTGCAAAATATTATCGGCAGTCTGGACACCACTATGGTGCCCACAACAGGCGAAGAGTGGCATACCTCCAAAACAATTAAAATCATAACTTCCAACATGCAACAGTGAATGAGCCCATCAGCACAACTACGGTATAAATACGGCTCATGCCAAAAGAACTTTTTCATATCATGCATGAACTTCTTTATCTGATGGAAGGACAAGTCCGGTAGGACTATATCACTGGCCAGATAATTCGCACAACCGGTGAACTAATAAAGTCATGAGAACTAGCTAATACATGCTCATCAGGGAAGGTATCATCAATTTCAGACTTTTCACCCAACTGTCGCATCGCTGCATCCTCAAATCTTGACAAATGATTGGTAACTTGATTTTCAGTCCCTTTTCTATATTTTTCTTCAAAATCAAACTCTTGTAATAATTGTATCCATCTAATAAACCTTGTTTTGCATACTTTGTTTCCATCAAGTACCTTAAAGCAGAGTGGTGAATATGCACTATGACTCTCGTGCCAAACAATTAAGAACAAAACTTTTCGAAAGCAAATACCACCGCAAGAAGCTCTTGTTAAGTCACAATGTAGTTCTTTTGTGCTTCATTTAGGGATTTACTTGAATAATAGATGGGATGAAAGATTTTATCCCTTCTTTGTCCCTACACCACACCAACCGCAACCACACTAGCATCACACATCAGGTCAAATGTCATACTCCAATCTTGAGAAATAATGATGGGCACAGACACCAACTTCTCCTTCAACTCTCCAAATGCCTTTAGACAAGATCCATTAAAATAGAATTTACATTCTTTCTCAAGTATGCATAGAGAATGTGCATTTTCTATGAAATCCTTAAAAAACGTCTTGTAGAAGCCCGCATGTCCCAAAGAACTTCTAATACCTTTTTACAGAGATAGGTGGAGGAAGTCACTCTATAACTTAAACTTTTGCTCGATCAACCTCCATCCCCTTTTTCGAGATGCGATGACCAAATACTTTACCTTCTTTTACCATAAAGTGACATATTTCCCAATTTAGCTCAAGATTGCAATATTCACATCTTTTGAGAACCTCAACCAAGTGACTCAAACAACAATCAGAGGAGTTGCCTAACACTGAAAAGTCATTCATAAACACCTCAATAGTTTCCTTCACCATGTCGGAGAATATCGACATCATACATCTCTGGAAAGTGGACGGTGCAATACATAACCCAAACGACATACGCTTTAATATGAACGTCCCATAAGGTCAAGTAAATGTGGTATTCTCTTGATCATCTAGGGAAATAGAGATTTTATTTTAACCCGAATAGCCATCAAGAAAACAATATCAACCTTTTCCTGCAAGTCTATCTAACATCTGGTACATGAAAGGCACAGGGAATGGTCCTTCTAAGTCCATGCATTCAGTTTCTGGTAATCCATACAAACTCCCCATCCGGTCCACTGGCCTCATTGGAGCAAGCTTGATCCTCTCATTGGGCACTACTGTCATTCCCCCACTTTTTTGCATACATTGAAATGGGGATACCCAACTACTATTATCAATAGAATATATGAGTCTGACATCCAACCACTGAATGATATATTTCTTCACCACCTCTTGCATAGGTGGATTCAAACATATCTGGTGCTCAATACTTCTCTTGTGATAGGGCATGAGTTGGATATTGTGTGAACAAATACAAGAAGGATCCCAATAATATCCATAATAGTCCAACCAATGGCTCATTTGAACCTCTTTAAAACATCCACCAAACACTCTACTTGTTGCACATTCAAATCCGATGCAATGATTACCGATAAAATGTCATCTCTACCAAAGAATACATACCTCAGATGAGGCGTTAGAGCCTTAAGCTCTAATTTTAGAGAGTCCTCAATACATGGTCTCGCGGGTGGAGACTCGTGATTCTTCATATCTAACTCCAATTTCTTTTGTTTGGACCAATATGCACTTCGATCAAGTGTCATAACTAAAGACCCATACTTTTCAATACCATTAATCTCAAAATTCATTATTACTACCGCTAGTGCCTCAACACCTAAGCGCTCTTCAATTTGTACCTCTGGCGTACTCTCAACCCATTACGATATAGCAGATACTGAACGGATCTCATTACTCTACTTCATGGACCTGCAAATGATGAATGTTGCTTCTTCATTGTTCAACCTAAAATTAATCCTCCCTTTTTCCTTATCATCCAAGGTGTGACCCATAGAAAGGAACGGCCTCGCAATAATAATAGGGACCTCAAAGTTCACCTCACAGTCAAAAATTACAAAATCGGCCAGAAATATAAACGAATCCACTATCACGAGAACATCATGGAGTATCCCAATGGGCCTCTTCACTGTTTGGTCGGAATTCAATAAACGCATTGCAGTGGGCTTTGGGTCATCCAAACCCAATTTCTTATACATGGAAAGAGGCATGAGATTTATACTTTTACTGTGATCACATAATCTTTGGAAAAGTGTAATAATCCGATGTTACATGGAAAAGTTAAAGAGCCCGGATCTTCCTTCTTCTACAGAAGAGACCTATTACCACTAGCACTACAATAGTGCATTGGTCATTATCCTCAAAACTTATCATCTCTTCTTTGTAACCATATCATTCATGAACATGGCATAACCGGGTATTTGCTCCAATGCTTCTATCAAAAGGGACATTGATGGAAAGCTACTTTAACATAGTGATATGACGCTGGAATTTACCATTCTCGGTCTTCTTCACAAATATCTAAGGGAATGGTGGATGTGGTCTAGGAACGGGGACCACATTTTGGGGTACCTCTTCTCCTTTCGCCACTTTGTCCACTAATTCACCACTAGTTTCCACCACCTCTTCAACTTTTCTCATCTCATCTTCTAACACACACGACATAGGCGGATAAATAGTTTCTTTACCTCCTCTAGTAGTAACTTCCATGAGCTATCCATCATTTTTAGACTTTTGAATGGTATTTCTATGAAGAGTGTCAGGTTGCCTTGTGTTCTAAATTTTGGACAATTGGTCCATTTTGAACTCACGATGCCTAATCGAGACTTAATGTGCATCAAATTTTTCCCAATATTAGCCAAAATCACCTCTCAATTCCTTGCATTTTAATCACTAAAATCAAACCTTCTCATCATCTTCTGCAACATATCTTCAACTCTCATCATAAAACCTCTACCATCCATAGGAGCAACTTTCCAATTTTGAGGTGAAACATAGGATCCACTTTGATTATTTCTGTTACCATAGTTACCCTGTTGAAGTTGTTGTAGCGGTTGTAGATTCCATCTCAAACATTATGTACCTCTCTATTGTAATTCCTATGGTTCAAACCTTTATATCCTTGACCTCGACGCCAATTCTCCTGATTAGAGCCTTTGCGTTTGGTAGGAAACCCCCCTCCCCGTCTGATCATTCACTGCATAAGGTTTGTCTTCATAATAGTATTCATCCATTAGCGGTGGTGTTTAGTCAAGTAATTCACCATATTTACCTACTCTACACGTTCTGTAACATGTTTCAATGCCAAACGATGCTAAGTTCTCATTTGTGCAATCTTTTTACGAATTTCATCTGTGGCCGGATTATATGTAGCTTGCACTGCAAAGGTGCTTCTCCTAGTGTCCTACTTTTTAGTACTCCAACGCTTCATGTTGCGAGAGACTTTTTCAAACTTTTCTACGATCTCTAATATGTGAACTCACCATAAGAACAACCCACAATAGTGTCGAGCACTGCTTTATTTTTATAATCTTTTCACTGATAGAAGTACTCTTTCAATGACTTATCATCAATGTGGTGGTTTGGGAAACTTCACAGATAAGTAGTAAATCTATCGCAAGAGCTACTTACCGACTTCCCAGGTAGGGACACATAATTATTCACTCTATCTTTGTGGTTGAGATTTTTGTGCACCGGGTAGTACAGTGATAGGAAAAAAACCCTCAACTGATCTTAAGTATAGAGAGAATAATATGGCAAATCAGTAAACAATATTGCGGCCTCTCCCGTCAGTGATAGAGGGAACACTCTTACCCAAATGACATTCATGTATAAGTCTGGCCTCCCCACACAACTCTTGCACACTGATCTTAGTTTTGCTAGGTGAGCAAGGGGATCCTCAGATGGTAGCCCTGAAAATAAACCCCTTGCATTGAGCATCTGCAACAAGCAACAAGTTACCACGAACATGTGACCCTGTGATGGACAAGGTATGACAAAAGGCCCATAAGAATCAGTGATATTGATGTTTCCCCTATAGAACTCTTGAGGTCGTGGGATGGGAGGCTTCATCCTCAAAGCATCAGCAGCCAGATTTTTCGTAACCGCTTGCTTGTGAGGATCAACAGGTGGTAGGAGCTGCGATTGATCCCATCACCCTGATTAGCTTGTTTCTACTGATTATTCATTCTTCAAAGTGAACGTTTCAGTTCATGATCGAATAGAATTATTGGTTCATCTCGACTATGTGTACTTGGATACACTAGAACTAATCTTGAGAATAACAAAAGCAAAAGAAAAAGTAAAATCAAGAAATTGTTTACTAAATATCAGTAATGTTATTAACGTTAATCTAAAAGTCACTTTCTTAGGAAGCGGCGCAACTATTAGGTCAGGATCAATCCAGGAGGAAAATGATTTAGAATTAATTTCAATGTACGATTATTTCTATTTAGTCAAGTCCTTTCCGAAGACAAGTAATTAAAAGAGGTTTTGGTGAAACAAAAGTCTTTTGTTATCTCTAAGAAAAACAATTAACAAGAGTAAATCTTTAGTGTTTATCAAGTTTCTAGAGAAACTATGGTGCAAGTATTCCCCATAGGTTAATAACTCCATATTCTTAGCTATAAAACTTCTTCCCCACTGTTTTGCATGCAAAGTGATATTTTAGGTATCTCTAAGTCCTTGGATTGGCACTCAAAGAATTTCACCCCGTACCTTCGTCGGGCTACGCATGTCCAAGATACCAAAACTTACCTTTACATCATATTAAATTTCATATTCGATGTATGTCTTAGTTATTACTTCGCACCAATCGAAACAAGTCTATTAGATAGTATCAAACTAAATCTATGTTCATAATTCTTTTCATATTAACTACCTCCTTTGTCCAGCAAGCAGCAATAAGGCAAGTTCTAACGCGTGCACTCGTTAAAATGACTTCTAAGCAAAAGATTTATCAGTGCATTTTATAACTTATTTGAGAAATGTTATTAATCTAGATTTACTTTGTGAATCATCCATAGTTCCCACAACCCTAGTTGTGGATTTAGTTACCCATGCATAGAAGAAAAAAATTAGTAGTGAATAAGCAATAAATCATGAACTTACTTTGATAAATTCGAAGAAAATATAGAAATTCAACATTAAAGAACTAGAAATCGCATAAAACCAAATCCGGAAATTTTAATTAATGCCATTGTTAAAAAAAAGAATTTCTAAAGACAATTTAAGGATAGTAGTAATAAATCCAATCCCCCAAATGAGGTTTTACACCCTATTTTTAGAAAATATTATCCTAAATTAAAAGGATTTAAAATGAATGAATCGCAGACTTCTTCTGTTAGACTAAGCTTAGCATTTTTTTTCTCCATCAGCTGGCATCTTCTTTGAATCAATTGTATGACCAACAAGACGATCTGTCGATGCGTCTACGATTCGTTGATTATTTCTTTCATTCAAGACTTAGACTTTCTTCAACTTTGGGTACTGTACTATCTCTAATCCAATCGATGATTCAACAGGGCGTTCCATCGATCATCCTTATGTAGCCCCGCACTTCGTCAGATTTCCTCGAATTTCTCTAGGTGCTTAAGCTTTCAGTCGACGGTCACCATCTACGGTTCGTCGATGGAACGTCGGGTCGTCAATCGCCTTCACGGGTCACCTCTTCAGTAACTCTCAGCTGCCTTCTGCGTTTTGGTTTTGGACACCATTCCTGCCAAACAAAAATAAAAAAACATATACAAACTTCACCAAAAAGGCTCTATCCACACACCAGTCATAAGGAAAAAATATTCAAAGTACCGTAAATCAACGATACATCAAAAGGAATGCCTCAAATCTAACAGACAAAAGAAAGAAAGGAATATATGGCTTATCAGCACATAACGGGAAGTATAAATGAAGAAGAATTCTTGCACACTTGGCAGAGATCACAACCGAATTATCAAGGAGGAAAGATCCATGAATCAAGCACAGGATAAGAAGTTTGTTGATCATACAAAGAAAAGATCAAACCAGGAAAAAGAAAGCTGAGGAAGCGATTTACTTTATGGATACAAAAAAACTAAATCGCCTCTATCAATTACTCCCTAATTTGATCCTTGATTGAGATAAATCCCTTTGGGTTTTCCGTACAAATCACAGATCATCATCTAAATAAACTGACCCAGATTTGTAATGTGAACAGCGCAACTACACTTTAGCTGAGCAATCGTTTTCTTTTGTCTTTCATAAATCTTTGTAAACACGTGAGTGATACAATTGAAAAGAAAAGAGAAAAGAAAGAATCTGAGTGAGTATACAAGTTTAGGTATTGTCAAGGTAGAAATCTTATTTGCATATCAGACATGACAAAGTTTCAAATTGTTGCCACAGGAAGATCTCTGTAAATCTGTTATGGAAAACCCTTGGACCCCAAGGGGACTGGATTAGACACCGCATTGGGGATCCAAACATGAATAAAATCTTTTGTTTCAATTACTTATTGCAACTACCTATTATTGTTTATCTTCCTAGTAATTTGCAGGTGAGTCGACTATCGACTACTACTTGTTGACTAAGTGAATTTAAAATTTACCCCCTCCCCTTCATTATCAGAATAAACATAAGACAAAATAAGGGCTTTACCTAGACTCAAACCCTAGTTTTTTGTGTTGTTAATTATATTTTTTTTCCAGAGATAGGTATAAATGTATATGCACCCAGTGATATTAATTTCTGTCCGCTTCTCATAAAAAGATAGAGTTACTTCATGAGCAAAAATCATAAGTGCACATTTCAGGTTTTGATACGACATGCAAAAGAATAAACATTTACGCTAATATATATATATATATATATATATATATATATATATATACACACACACACACACGCATATGTACATAACAGTATTTTGAACGAGCGTATTCGAGGTAGAAAACGAAATCAATGTCTCATTCCCCTATCTTAAGCTACTATAACTTTTATGATTGAATCAAGTGGACGTATTAACCCTAATTAACATAAACGTATCAATTTATAGGATTCCACTGAAAATATTATTATTTTTGTTTCTCAACATATAATCTAATAAAATAATTAAATCAATTTAATTATTAAAATAAGATAAAAATTATATGTACAACTTATTTACTATATGTAATTAACATATTACTAATATCTTTAGTGAATGCTAAAAATAATTAGTATTTATAGCTAATCTTTTTATTTTATAGAAAAATTGTAAATACATACACTTATCTACGATTTGGTTGTTAAATTAGGTATTTCTATGTTAATCTTCATTTGCTTAGATAACTCCTGAAGCATCAAAAAGAGGATAGCTATTTGGTAATTTTTTATTAGGTTTTCATGTACGAGTGTATTTGTTTCATTGAGTTTTGTTCTATTTTAAAATTCGGCGAATTAGATTAATATTAGTAAAATATATTATGTAAAGATAACAAATGGATCAAGATCCAATTCAAACTTAATTTGAGTGAATGAATATGAATTGAGCAATAAAGTAGACAAATAATAAGTAAAGACCCGGCTCGACACAATTTTCTCTAAGTTTAATTATTTTATTAGTTCTTTTAAAATATTTTATTACACAATAACATTACTCATAAAATTAATTTATGAATATATATAAAGAATTCATACTAGTACTAAACCTTCAACTTTTTCATGGTCTTCAAAAAAATGGTAATTAAAAAAGTGAAAATTAAACGCCTTACAATTTACAGTGCCATTGACGTTGAGATATTTAAAATTAATATATAAATGATAAAAAAAATCTTCTCTATATCATATAAAAAAATTCAAGAAAATTTGAATGAATATACCTTTTCAACTTCTAGATTCGCCTTTACATAAGTGGCTAAAATATAGGAATTTTGTGCCTATAGTACTGAACAAATGATATCTCTAGGTACTTTCTAGATCTCTTATATATAAAAAATGATGATTTATTTTAAAAAAATAAAATTCATAAAATCAGAAAATTTAATTTGTAATTGACCTATACAATCAAATTTAACAATGTCACGACCCAAAACGTGTCGTGAGTGGCACCCACATTTATCCTCCTATGTGAGCGAACCAACCTATCTAAACCTCAACATTTCAAACACAATAAATAGAAAACAATGCGGAAGACATATAACTCGTTAACAAAATCAATAATCGACTTCTCAAACTCAAACACTTATTATTATCCCCAAAATCTGGAAGTCATCATCACAAGAACATCTATCCTCAAATTACTAATCTAAGAGTATCTAAGAAGCTAAAATAAGTAAAATGCTAGTCCATGCCGGAAGTTCTAGGCATCAAGACATGAAAAAGAAGATCCAGTCCAAGCTAGAAGCGTTAGCTCACCCTGAAATCTGGTGTGACGAAGACTGGCTAGAGTTGCGGTTGAGTTGAAGATGACGGTACGTTTGCTGCACTCCACAAATAACAAAGAAAAATAATTACAAGTAGGGGTCAGTAAAACCACAAATACTGAGTAGATATCATCGGGCAACTCAAAATAGAAAACATTATATATCAGATAATAACATAAAATCAACCATATTCCTCAACAGGTGAAAGCAACAAGTTCACAAATCATGTGTAACCACATTAACACACCTATGAGAACTCAAGTCTCCACAGCATATTCATTTGGGATATAGGTTCTTTTCATTCGAATTTATTAACATAATTTCAAGATTCATTATCTTTATTCCTCGTGTGTCGATACGTGACACTCCGCTCCCCTACTACTATGTGCCGGAACGTGACACTCTGATCCCCTAATTCTACGTGTCGGTTCGTGACACCGGATCCCCTAATTCTACGTATTGGTTCGTGACACCCGATCCCCTAATTCTACGTGTCAGTTCATGGCACCCGATCCCCTAATTCTACATGTCGGTTTGTTACACCCTATCCCCTAATTCTACATGTTGGTTCGTGACACCCGATCCCCTAATTCTACGTGTCGGTTCGTGACACCCGATCCCCTAATTCTACGTGTCGGTTCGTGACACCCGATCCCCTAATTCTACGTGTTAGTTCGTGACACCCGCTCCACTTATCTCATTCTATTCACTCATCAAGCCTTCTTTTATACCAAGGCATCATCAATCTCATTACTTTAGTTCATCAAGCCTTCTCTTATACCAAGGCATCATCAATCTCATTACTTTAGTTCATCAAGCCTTCTCTTATACCAAGGCATCATCATTAACAAAGTAAATTTAGGATTAGAGATTCAATAGACTCATCATGCTTATTTATCAAAGTTATATAATCACATCATGTAAGTACACAATTAAGCATATAGAAGGTTTTATAATACTACCCAACACATATCATTCGCTATTAAGAGTCTACTACGGATAGCATAAAAACCATAACCTACCTCCACCGAAGAATTGTGATCAAGCAAGCTAATCCTCAAGATCTTTGCTTTCCTCTTCGTTCCCCTCTCTCTCGATCGTTCTCTTCCCCCCTCTTTTGTTCTTTTCTTTTTCTTATTCAAACCCTCTTTCTTTTACCCTAATTAGCATATAATTAAGTATAAAAGATGGTGAACTAACCCATTAATTAAATCAAAGTTATCTCTTTTAACCCTCAAGAAATTGGATTATTAATATTCGACCACTAACTTTATAATTATATGAAGGAATAGTCCAAAACGCCCCTTAAACATTTAACAGAAATCCGACCCAGCCTGGGATTACGCAGTCTATGATGGGCCGTCGTGCCTGCAACGGTCCGTCCTGCTGCTTTCGTCACAGAGTTCAGACACTCAATTCCTTGAAGTGTCTGTGACGGTCCGTCATGCCTGTGATGGCCCGTCATGCCTGTGACGGTCCGTCCTGCCACTTCGTCACGAAGTTCAGAGAGTCGATTTCAGTACCCAAATTTCAGCCTCCTTCTCCCAAGTGGCTTCTTCAACTGGTCGATTCTTCCATTGAACTTTGATGGATACAATCTCTCTTGACCTTAACTTGCGGACTTCTCTATTGAGAATAGCAATAGGTTCCTCCTCATAAGACAAATTCTCCTCAAGCAAAACTGAATCCCAATGGATAATGTAGTTTCCATCCCCATGGTATCTTTTCAATATAGACACTTGAAACACCGGATGCACTCTGGACAGTCCTGGGGGCAAGGCTAGTTCATAAGCTACCTCCCCCACGCGCTTCAGAACTTCAAATGGACCAATATACTTTGGGCTTAGCTTACCTTGCTTACAAAACCGCATCACCCCTTTCATGGGAGAAACCTTCAGCAGGACTTGCTCACCCTCCATAAACTCCAAGTCTCTAACCTTTCGATCTGCATATTCCTTTTGCCTACTCTGCGCCGCTAAAAGCTTTTCTTGAATAGATTTCACTTTCTCCAATGAATCCCTCAAAAGGTCAATACCGCAAGGTCTAACCTCAAATGCATCAAACCAACCAATGGGAGACGTACATCTCCTCCCATACAATGCTTCGAATGGAGCCATATCAATACTTGAGTGATAGCTATTATTGTATGAAAACTCCGCTAAGGGTAAGAAGTTATCCCACTGACCCCTAAATTATATCACACATGCACAAAGCATATCCTCCAACACTTGAATCGTTCGCTCAGACTGACCATCGGTCTGAGGGTGAAATGCAGTACTAAGGTCCAACCTAGTACCTAATTCAGCATGCAATGTTCTCCAAAACATAGAAGTAAACTGCGTACCTCTATCTTATATGATGGAGAGTGGAGCTCCATGCAATCGATCGATTTCTGAGATATAGATTTTGGCTAACTTCTCTTCATTGTAGGTCACCTTGACCGGAATGAAGTGAGCAGACTTAGTTAACCTATCAACGATTACCCAAATGGACTCATACTTACTCATTGTCTTTGGAAGACCAACCACGAAATCCATTGCAATTCTCTCCCACTTCAATTCAGGAATGGGCATTCTCTGAAGTGTTCCTCCGGGCCTCTGGTGTTCATACTGTACTTGCTGACAATTTTGACATTTGGCAACAAAATCAACAATGTCGCGCTTCATTCTTCTCCACCAAAAGTGTTGCTTTAGGTCACGGTACATCTTGGTTGCACCAAGATGTATAAAATATCCGGAACTATGAGCCTCTGTAAGAATAGTGTGGATCAAATCATCAACACGGGGCAGACATACCTTCCTTTAATTCTCAAAACACATTCCTCATCCATTATTGCTTCTTTAGCCTCTCCTCGCAAAACCATATCCCGAATTCGGCTTAGTTTCTCATCATCAAACTGTTTTCCCTTGATCTTGTCAAGAAAAGAAGATCGTGCCTTCACACTGGCCAAAAATCCTCCCTTCTCATTTACTTCTAGCCTCATAAAGTTATTAGCCAGAGTCTGAACTTCTCTAGCCAATGGACGTCTAGAAACTTGAAAGTGATCTAGACTTCCCATGTTCCCTGCCTTTCTACTTAAGGCGTTTGCCACAACATTAGCCTTTCCCGGATGATACAAGATAGTGATATCGTAGTCCTTCAGTAGTTCCATCCATCTCCTCTGTCTCAAATTCAAATATTTTTGAGTAAAGACATACTGTAGGCTACGATGATCCGTGTATACTTCACACTTAACGTCATATAGATAGAGTCTCCCTTGCTTTAAGGAAAACACTACCACAGCCAATTCCAAATCATGGGTCGGATAATTACGTTCGTGCACCTTTAATTGCCTTGAAGCATAAGCAATTATGTTCTTCTCTTGCATTAACACTGCACCCAAACCCGAATAAGATGCATCACAATAGACAATGAAATTCTTACCTTCCATTGGCAGGGTAAGGATTGGTGCAGTAGTCAACAAGGTCTTGAGTTTCGGAAAGCTTTATTCACATTCGCCCGACCATACAAATGGAACATTCTTCTTAGTCAAGTTCGTCAATTGGGAAGCAATGGAAGAGAATCCCTTGACAAATCGGCGGTAATATCTAGCTAAACCAACAAAGCTCTTTATTTCTGACACATTAGTAGGTCTTACCCAATTCTTACGATGTACTTACGATGTCTTTGCCTTTGAAAGATAAAAGAGTTTGCTTACCCATTTAACAGGCATAACAGATGTGATCTTTTTCAAACTTTAAGTTCGACAGTTGAATAATAGTTTATGTCTAGACAATTTTTCAAGAGCATGCATGCTTGCGTGTCAAAACGCTTGATGCTATAGCCATGGATCACTAGTCATTGCGCTGAGACAATTGAGAGATGGAAAACCCAAAATTATTTAAGATATAAATGTTGATTACTCAATCTCCGATTAATGTCAGTCTTTTCCCATGATGAATAATAATGCAACTATTTGTATTGAATGTGACTTGAAATTAGATTAGATTTGAGTCCTTCTGTAACGACCTGTTTATTCGTTTTGAGCGGTAGAATCATTTGTGATGAAAACTGATTGGGTTGACGGATCACGCGAGGGACCGTCATGGTCATGACGGACCGTCATGGACCCCGATCTGCCACACTTGTGTAATTTTCCTGTTGGTCCCCTCATTGCCCTCGAAGAAAGTAGGACGAACCGTCATAGGCACAACGGTCCGTCGAGCGTCTTCGTGCCAAAACACTTCAACTCTAAAATCTGGGTGCTGGGATAGACTCTCTGAACTTCGCAATGGAACTACAGCACGGACCATCGTAGATACGACGGACCGTCACAAAACTCGTTAATGAATTTGACTCTCTGAACTTTGTGACGGACCGACAGGACGGACCGTCGCAGGTACGACGGGCCGTCGGATTTTTGCTAAATGTTTTAAGGGGTGTTTTTGACTATTCATGCCAAACTGTATGAAATTAGTCGGTATGTTTAATAACTTATTTACTTGGGGGTTAAAGGAGGTAACTTCAAATAAATAATGGGTTACTTTTATCATAAGGAATTATATGATAACCAGGGTAAAAAAAAAAGAATTTGGAGAGGAAAAATAAAAAGAACAGAGAGACAGAGAACGAGCGAGAAAAGGGAGAAGCGAAGAGGAAAGCAAAGGCATAGGGAAGTAGCTTGTTTGATCACGATTATTCGGTGGAGGTAGGTTATGGTTTGTTTCTATTTGATAGATAAACTCAATATAGTGATCGATATGTGTTGGGTAGTATTGTAAAGTCTTCTATATGCTTGATTGTGTGTTTGTATGTTGTGATTGTGGAAATCTTTAAACTTAGCCCTCTCCATTAAGATGATTCCTTGACATAAAGAAGGCTTGATGAACAAAAGTAATGAGATAAATGGATCGGGTGTCACGTTCCGACACGTAAAATTAGGGGATCGGAGTGTCACGTTCCGACACGTAGTATTAAGGGATCGGGTGTCACGTTCCAACACGTAGCATTAAGGGTTCGGGTGTCACGTTCCGACACGTAGAATTAGGGGATCGGAGTGTCACGTTCTGACACAATAATAATGAAGAGAAGTAAATTTGAAATATGTTAATATACTCAATTCGAAGAACCTAATTCCAAAATGAGTATGGTGTGGAGGCTTGAGTCCTCATAGGTGTGCTTGATGTTGTTGTCAATGGCTCTTATACTTGTTGATGGCCACCTGTTAAGTATTATGGTTGATTTTATATCATTATTAAGGATATATTGTTTTCAATTCTGAGTATGCCGATGATACCTACTCAGCACTTGTTCCTTATACTGACCCCTACTTGTGTTTTCTTCTTTGTTATTTTGTGGAGTGAAACAAGTGCACCATCGACTTCGACTCGCCCTCAACTCTATCCAGTGTCCAGCATATCAGAATTCAGGGTGAGCTTTTGTTCCTAGCTCGTGATGGATTCTCTCCTTCGCGTCTTGATGTCTTGATGTTCAGACATGGACCATCCTTTTACCTATTTTATATTCTTAATACAATTAGATTTAGAAATTTGAAGATAGATGTTCTTGATGTGATGACTTCAAGATTTTGGGAATTAATAGTATTGAGTTTTAGAAGTTATTTAATTGATTTTTGTTAATAAGTTTGGAGTCTTCCGCATTATTTTTGTTCACTATGGTTGAAATATTGGTAAATGTTGGGGTTTAGAATTTTTGGTTCGCTCACATAGGAGGATAAGTGTGGGTGTCACTCGTGTCTCATTTTGGGTCGTGACAAACTTGGTATCAGAGCTTTAGGTTCGTTGGTCTCATCACACAAGAACGACTCTAGTAGAGTCTTGAGGAACGGCAGGGGGACGCCCTTACTTTTCATTGAGAGGCTATAGGACTTTAGGAAAAGTTCCATTCTTTCTTCCTTTCGTGCTATTACATGGATCCAATTGGTATCTAGGTGATACAAAATGGTATCTGACATCCTCACTCTATTTCGCTGATGGCTAGAACAAGAGCAACAACTGTGCCAACACCAACACCGGCAAGACAGGGGGCGTCTGAGCCAGCCACTGGGGCTGTAGCTCGAAGAGGAGCAGTGGCAAGAGGTCGTGGTAGAGGTCGTGGGAGGACGTCCTCTAGAGGTAGAGAACAAATGCCTGGTCCAGCTAGTACTAGGGCGGGGACTCCTTCACCAACTGATGAGGTAGTAAGAGAGGGTGAGGAAGGGGAAAATGATCAAGTGCAAGATGAGGAATTACCACCCCAACCTACCCTAGAGATTATTCACCAGGTTCTTACTTATCTTACTTAGCGGATTATCTGATCTGGGCCAGACACCTCCATTTTTTTCTGCACCAGCACCTTAGGTTCCGGGGGTACAACATGCAGCTGCTGTGGCTCCACCCATCGATGCCTCATTGGAAGTAGGCACGTTTCCTCGGTTAACTATAGGGCCTATAATGACGAGTGATCAGCATGAACTTTTCACTAAATTCTTGAAGTTGAAACCTCCAGTCTTCAAGGGTGCTGAATCTGAGGATGCCTAAGATTTTCTGGTTGATTGTCATGAGCTGCTACATAAGATGGACATAGTAGAACGGTTCGGGGTTGAGTTTCTGACCTATCAGTTTCAGGTAAATGCCAAAATGTGGTGGCGGTCGTATGTTGAGTGTCAACCAGCACAGGCACCACTTATGACTTAGGCATCATTCTCTGGCTTATTTATGAAAAAGAATATACCCCGAACATTGAGGGATAGGAGGAGAGATGAGTTTCTGAGTCTAGAGCAAGGCAGGATGTCTGTTACACCTTATGAGGCTAAAATTCGTGCACTATCCAGGTATGCCACCTAGCTTTGCTTCAGTCCACAAGAGCGGATTCGCCGTTTTGTGAAAGGATTGAGGTCAGATTTGCAGATCCCGGCCTTACAGGTAGCTGGTGCAGCAAAATCCTTCCAGGAAGTTGTTGACTTTGTGATAGAGGTCGAGGGGGTAAAGCCAGATAACTTCACCATGGCGTCGACCTCTAAGAAGTTCTGCACGGGAGGTGAGTTTAGTGGTTCTTACTCCAGAGGGCAGAGTTCAGGAGGTTACCCAGCCCGACCTATTCAGTCTTCACTACAGGTTGTAGCTGGGGGTCCATCGCAGACCAGTCATTATTTCTCTGAGTTTGAAGGTTATCCCCAGACTTCGTCATTCTCATAGAGACCTATGCTAGACTCCAGAGATTGTTATGGATGTGGAGAGACTGAACATATTAGGAGAAATTGTCAAAAACAGAGTTACAGACACCCAATAATTAGAGGTAGACGTGGTCATGGGAGAGGCCGCCATTCTGGAGGCCGTGTTGGTCAAGGAAATGGTGGTCACCAAATAAGCCGAGGTGGCGGGCATGTTGGAACTACTGCAGCACAACATGGCAGGGGCAACAGACAGCCCAGGTGATAGGGCCCATTGTTATGCTTCGCCGGGAGATCTAAAACAGAGACATCTGATGCTGTTATCACAGGTAATCTTTTGGTTTGTGATTGCATTGCTTCTGTATTATTTGATCCTAGATCAACATTTTCATATGTATCTTCCTCATTTGCTACTGGTCTTGATTTACATTGTGATTTGCTTGACATGCCTATTCGTGTCTCTACTCCTGTGGGTGAGTCTGTGATAGTTGAGAAGGTGTGTAGGTCTTGTCTTGTGACTTTTGTGGGAAGAAATACTCATGTAGACTTGATTATTCTAGAGATATTTGATTTCGATGTAAGTCTGGGTATGACTTGGTTTTCTCCAAATTTTTCAATATTAGATTGTAATGCTAAAATTGTGACATTGGCCAAGCCTGGGACAGATCCGCTAGTGTGGGAGGGTGACTATACTTCCACCCCAGTATGTATTATCTCCTTTCTTCGTGCCAGGAGAATGGTTAGTAAAGGTTGTTTAGCTTTCCTGGCACATCTCAAGGATGATACTTCCCAAGTACCTTTGATTGAGTCTGTTTCGATAGTCCGTGAGTTTCTGGATGTGTTTCCTGCAGACCTTCCTTGTATGCCACCAGATAGGTATATTGATTTTTGTATTGATCTGGAGCCGGGTGCTCGCCCCATTTCCATACCCACTTATAGGATGGCTCCAGCTGAGTTAAAGGAGTTAAAGGCCCAACTTCAGGAGTTGTTAAGTAAAGGCTTTATTAGGCCAAGTGCATCCCCTTGGGGTGCTCCGATTTTATTTGTGAAGAAGAAGGATGGAAGTTTTCGGATAAGCATAGACTATAGGCAACTGAATAAGGTAACTATTAAGAACAAGTATCCTCTTCCTCGCATTAATGATTTGTTCGATCAGTTACAAGGTGCTTGTACCTTCTCAAAAATTGATTTGAGATCTGGTTATTGTTAATTGAAAATACGGGCAGCAGATGTGTCAAAGACTGCTTTTGGAACCAGGTATGAGCATTATGAATTCTTTGTAATGTCTTTTGGGCTTACAAATGCCCCTGCTGCTTTTATGAGCCCGATGAACGGGATTTTTAAGCCATATCTGGATCTCTTTGTCATTGTATTCATTGATGATATACTGATATACTCAAAAACCAGGAAAGAACATGAGGAGCATTTGAGAATTGTGTTGGAAGTGTTGAGGGAGAAAAGGCTTTAAGCCAAATTCTCCAAGTGTGAGTTTTGGCTAGATTCAGTGTCCTTCTTGGGGCACATGGTTTCTAGGGATGGAGTGATGGTGGATCCTTCAAAGATTGAAGCGGTGATGAGTTGGGTAAGACCCACTAATGTTACAGAGGTAAGGAGCTTTGTTTGTTTAGCTAGCTACTACCGTCGATTTGTCAAGGGATTTTCCTCTGTTGCTTCCCAACTGACAAATTTAACTAAGAAAAGTGTTCCATTTGTATGGTCGGACGAATGTGAAGAAAGTTTTCAGAAACTCAAGACCTTGTTGACTACTGCATCAATTCTTACCTTGCCAGTGAAAGGTAAGAATTTCATTGTTTATTGTGATGCATCTTATTCTTGGTTAGGTGCAGTGCTAATGGAAGAGAAGAATGTAATTGCTTATGCTTCAAAGCAAATAAAATTGCATGAACGCAACTATCCGACCCATGATTTGGAGTTGGCTGCAGTAGTGTTTGCATTAAAGCAATGGAGACATTATCTATATGGGGTTAAGTGTGAAGTCTATACAGATCATCGTAGTTTACAATATGTCTTTACTCAGAAAAATTTGTATTTGAGACAAAGGAGGTGGATGGAACTACTGAAGGACTATGATATTACTATCTTGTATCACCCAGGAAAAGCTAATGTTGTGGTAGATGCTTTAAGTAGAAAGGCAGGGAGCATGGGAAGTCTAGCGCACTTGCAGGTTTATAGACGCCCATTGGCTAGAAAGGTTAAAACTCTGGCTAATGAATTTATGAGGTTGGAAGTACTGGAGAAGGGAGCATTTTTGGCCTGTGTTGAGGCAAGATCTTCCTTTCTTGACAAGATTAAGGGAAAACAGTTTACTGATGAGAAACTGATCCGGATTCGAGATATGGTATTGCTAGGAGAGTCTAAAGAAGCAAAAATTGATGATGAAGGCGTTTTGAGAAATAAGGGAAGGGTATGTGTGCCCCGCGTCAATGATTTGATTCACACTATTCATACAGAGGCTAATAGTTCAAGGAATTCTATACATCCTAGTGCAACCAAGATGTATCGTGACCTAAAGCAACATTTCTGGTGGAGTAGGATGAAGCATGACATTGTTGATTTTGTTGCCCAATTCCCGAATTGTAAGAAGGTAAAGTATGAACACTAGAGGTCTGGAGGGACACTGCAGAGAATGCCCATTCCTGAATGGAAGTGGAAGAGAATTGCAATGGATTTTGTAGTTGGTCTTCCAAAGACCTCGGGTAAGTATGACTCCATTTGGGTAATTGTTGATAGGTTAACTAAGTCTGCTCACTTCATTCCGGTCAAGATGACTTACAATGCAGAGAAGTTAGCCAAACTCTATATCTCAGAAATCATTCGATTGCATGGAGTTCCACTTTCCATCATATCAGATAGAGGTACGCTGTTTACTTCTAAGTATTTGAGAACATTGCATGCTCAATTAGGTACTAGGTTGGATCTTAGTACTGCATTTTACCCTCAGACCGATGGTCAGTTAGAGCGAACAATTCAGGTGTTGGAAGATATGCTTCGTGCATGTGTGATAGAATTTTGTGGTCATTAGGATAACTTCTTACCCGTAGTAGAGCTCTCATACAATAATAGCTATCACTCAAGTATTGATATGGCCCCATTGGTTTGTTTGATTCATTTGAGGTGAGACCATGGGGTACCGATCTTTAGAGGGAATCTATAGATAAAGTAAAATTCATTCCGGAAAAGCTTCTAGCAGCTCAGAACAGGCAGAAAGAATATGCAGATCGAAGAGTTTGGGACTTGGATTTTGTAGAGGGTGAACAAGTCTTGCTCAAGGTTTCACCCATGAAGGGTGTGATGCGGTTTGGTAAGCGAGGTAAGCTTAGTCCGAGGTATATTGGTCCATTTGAAGTTTTGAAGCGCGTGGGGGAGGTAGCTTATGAATTAGCCTTGCCTCCAGGACTGTCAGGAGTGCACCCGATATTTCATGTGTCTATGCTGAATAGATACCATGGGATGGAAACTACATTATTCGTTGGGATTCAGTTCTTCTTGATGAGAATCTGTCTTATGAGGAGGATCCTGTTGCTATTCTAGATAGAGAAATCCGCAAGTTGAGATCATGGGAGATTGCATCCATCAAGGTTCAATGGAAGAATCGTCCAGTTGAAGAGTCCACTTGGGAGAAGGAGGCTGATATGCAAGCAAGATACCCACACCTTTTTGCAGACTCAGGTACTCTTTCTCGCCCTTGTTTTTCTTCTTGTGATCGTTCGAGGACGAACAATGGGTAAATAGGTATATATTTTAACGACCTATTTAGCCGTTTCGAGCGGTAGAATCATTTGTGATTAAAACTGACTGGGTCGACGTATCATGCGAGAGATGTCATGGTCATGACGGACCATCATGGACCCCATCGTCCCGCACTTGTGTAATTTTCCTTTTGTTCCCCTCATTTCCCTCAACTACAAGTAGAACGAACTGTCATAGTCACAACGGTCCGTCGAGCGTCTTCGTGCCAAAACACATCAACTCTAAAATCAGGGTGCTGGGATCAACTCTCTGAACTTCGCGAAGGAACTGCAGCACATACCGTCATAGATACGACGGACCGTCACAAAACTCGTTAATGAATTTGACTCTCTAAAATTTGTGAAGGACCTGCAGGACGGACCGTCGCAGGTACGACGGGCCATCACGAGCTGCGTAACCTCGACTTGGTCGGATTTCTGCTAAAAGCTTTAAGGGGTGTTTTGGACTATTCATGCAAAATTTTATGAAATTAGTGGGTAAGTTTAATAACCAATTTACTTGGGGGTTAAAGGAGGTAACTTAAAATAAATAATGGGTTACTTTTATCATAAAGAATTATATGATAACTAGGGTAAAAGAAAAATAATTTGGAGAGGAAAAATAAAAAGAGCTGAGAGAGAGAGAACGAGAGAGAAAAGGGAGAAGCGAAGAGGAAAGAAAAGGCAATAGGAAGTAGCTTGTTTGATCACGATTCTTCGGTGGAGGTAGGTTATGGTTTGTTTCTATCTGATAGATAAACTCAAAATAGCGATCGATATGTGTTGGGTAGTACTGTAAAGTCTTCTATATGCTTGATTGTGTGTTTGTATGCTGTGATTGTGGAAATCTTTAATCTTAGCCCTCTCCATTAAGATGATGCCTTGACATAAAGAAGTCTTGATGAACTAAAGTAATGAGATAAATGGATCGGGTGTCACGTTCTGACACGTAGAATTAGGGGATCAGAGTGTCACGTTCAAACACGTAGTATTAAGGGACCGGGTGTCACGTTCCGACACATAGCATTAAGGGATCGGGTGTCACGTTCCGACACGTAGAATTAGGGGATCGGACTGTCACGTTCCGACACGATAATAATGAAGAGTAGTGATTTTGAATTATGTTAATATACTCAATTCGAAGAAGCTAATTCCCAAATGAGTATGGTGTGGAGGCTTGAGTCCTCATAGGTGTGCTTGGTGTTGTTGTCAATGGCTCTTATACTTGTTGATTGCCACCTGTTAAGTATTATTGTTGATTTTATATTGTTATTCAGTATATATTGTTTTCTATTCTGAGTTGGTCGATTATACCTACTCAGTACTTGTTCCATGTACCGACCCCTACTTGTATTTTCTTCTTTGTTATTTTGTGGAGTGCAGCAAGTGCACCATCGACTTCGACTCGCCCTCAACTCTAGCTTAGTCTCCAGCATATCAAAATTCAGGGTGAGCTATTGTCCCTAGCTACTGCTGGATTCTCTCCTTCGCGTCTTGATGTCTTGAAGTTCGGACATGGACCATCCTTTTACTTATTTTATCTTCTTAATACTCTTAGATTTAGAAATTTGAGGATAGATGTTCTTTATGTGATGACTTCCAGATTTTGGGAATAATAAGTATTGAGTTTTAGAAGTTATTTAATTGATTTTCGTTAATGAGTTTTGAGTCTTCAGCATTATATTTTGTTCACTATGGTTGAAATATTGGTAAAAGTTGGGGTTTAGATTTTTTGGTTCGCTCACATAGGAGGATAAGTGTGGGTGCCACTCGCGGCTCGTTTTGGGTCGTGACACCTTCGACTAAGTAAACTTCGACAACATCGCATAATGAGCTAAAACTGATGATTTCGACTCTAATAACTTCTCCTTTACCATTCTCTCCAAAACTAACACATCCTTCATCTATTCTTTTTATTGTTTCTAAGTTTTCCTTCTTTCCGCACATATGTCTGGAGAATCCGCCATCAATTACCCACATCCCCTTTTTGTAGTTTTTCTTGGATTGCTTCTACAAGACAAAAAGTTTAGTTTCTTTTAGGAACGCAAGTATTTTTCGTCCCTTAATGATTAACAACTTTTGGTCTCCAAATCTGTTCTCCAGAGGAATATTTTCTACATTGGAAGGATTTATGACCGATATATCCATAAGTAAAACACATAATATTAGTTGACGAATTAGGAGAATACGGATGGGAAATGGATCTATTTAATATTTTAGAATTATAACTTGGAGTTTTCCTTCTATAGAGCCTAGTTCTGTTTCATTGAATAGAACTATATCTTGAGGATTTTTTGACACTATTTAACTGCATTTTTACTTCCTCCAATTCTTGTGTCAGTAGATCAACTTCAATTTGACTTGCTTGAAAAAAAATATTCCAAACATTCTTTCTTGAGCAATTTGTTGTATTCGTCAATAATTTTTTGTAATTCATCAGTAACCATATCCAAAGAGTTTTGTAAGTCATTACAGATTGGAAAATTATAAGATCTTACATTGATTTGTTCTCTTAGAGACATGAAAAACGAGTTTGCCATTTTATTGTAGTCATTATCGGTTGTTTCTCCTTGTTCCCGTGCTCTGTGAATTTTGGGATCTTCATTTCTTCCATTCCTTCTTCTTCTTCATTTTGCACAATTTTGCTTGATATGTCCTGGTTCTCTACAGTAGTAGCATCGATCATTATTTCTTTTGATGTCCTTTGTTTTTTTATCTTGTTGAGGTCGCTTGTCTCCTTTTTCTGGGCATTTGTCTTACTCTACGATTAATGAATGCTATTCCTTAATCTTAATTTTCATCAGCTTCCTCCTCAGTTTCCAATGTCTTAGTAATAAAAGCACTTCTTTTTGTCATCCTTGGTATACATGTTAATGTGATTTTATTCATAATACATTTATTTACATCAAAGTTCATCATATCTCATGGTCATGAGATCCCCGTCTTCATGAATGGCGCCTTTTGTATCCAACGCTTGGTGATGACTTTTGACAAGTTTACTGACTTGTAACGAGTTTGAATACAATATTCAAAGAAATTTTAGTTCACAAACAATTTTGCGAAATTCTTAGAACATGGTTCAATATTTTCATCGTCAACATTTAGAACAATTTGTATTCATTTGGCAGAAAACTGATTTGAGCGTCCTTGATTTTCGTCGTACCTTCATAGGTTACTTTAAATTTATCCCACATTTCTTTTGCTATTTCAGCAGTTGATATTTTGTAATATTCTTCTCCGCTTACTGCGCAATAGAACAAACTTATAGCTCTAGGATTAATTTGAATTACCTCTTGTTGTTCCTTTGTAATATCGAATAATTTAGGATCAAAATGTTTTTGAGTTCTATGCTTTTTAGTTAATCCAACGGTTAGCTTTAGCCCTTTGTTGAGGACTATTCAAGCTTGATGGTCATTTTTGGAGACAGAGATTATGAATCTATCTTTATTGTGAGAGTAATGTTGCCCATTATAGTAAGGTGGTATATGTGAAGAGTGCCTGTCTTAAAGTAAAACACCTAGTATTTAGTATTACGTCATTTGATCTTTACTCACGTTTGGTTTAAAGACTGAATTTGTTAGACCTTCTCTGATACGAATTTATATTCAAGAGGGAGGGGTTGAATTTACCATTCACTTAGTCAACTACTACTAGTCGATAGTTTACTCACCTACATTTTACTAGGATGATATATATTTATAGAAAGTTGCAGTAAATAATTGACACAACGGGTTTTATCCTATTTCGGATCACCAATGTGGTGCCTAGTCCATTCCCTTTGGGTTTCAAGGATTTTCCTTAAGATATTTGAAGAGATCTTCGTGCTAATAAAATTTGAGATTTTATCATGTATGATATGAAAATCATATTTCTAGCTTGACATTGCCTCAACTTGTACACCTAAACTCAGGTCTTTCTTTTCTCTTTTATTTTCCATTTTATCATTCATGTGTTTACAAGGCTTTATGAAATATAAATGAAAACGGTTTGCTAAGCTCAAGTGAAGTTGTGTAATTCAGATAATGATCTAAAAACCCCAACGGATTTATCTCAATCAAGGATTAATTTAGAGAGTCCTTGATTGAGGCAATTTAGTTGATCTATATCCATGAAGTAAATCGATTCTTCTTCCTTCCTTTTGCTTATTTAATCTTTTCCTTGTATAATCGACATAATTCATATCTTGTGGCTTTATTCATGACTGTTTGCTTTCTTGATGATTCGGTACTGATCTTTGCCAAGTGTGCAAGTATTCTGCTTCATTTAGACATTCCTTTATGTTCTGATCATCCATTTATTCCTTTCCTTTTTTTCTTTTGGATTTGAGTCTTGCCTTTCCAATGTTCCTCTGCAGCTTCAATGAAATATTCATTTCCTACTTTAATTCATTTTCACTAATGATTTCCTTTTTGAAATAGTGACCTACGAAAATAGTTATCAACGCGTTAAGTGTTATTTTCAAAATCAACTAACTCTAATGAGTTAGCATATTGGTGGACCAGAAGTTTTCAGTTTTCAAGTTCTCTTTAGCTTTTTATAGACACTGATTATTATGTTCTATTACGACATAAGATTTTACACAACCACCATTAAGATTGATGAAATATAATTTTGTTAAAATGGGAATTTAATAAAGTACAACAATATTTTTTTGATTGATTTAATTCATCATGTTAGAAATCTAACTAAAAGAAAAAAATGATTCCTATTTAGTCTTAGAACCCACGACTTCCAAAAAGAAATAGTTATGGAAAAACATTGTAAAGTTGTTTAATATTTATTTTATTTTATTTTAAAAAAAGCAAAAGTACTCCCTTGAACTATGGTTGAGATTTGAAGGACACACATTTTCTTTAAATGTCCTAATATCTCCTAAAACTAATTTGAAATGTAGTAAATAAACTTTTTTGGTGTTGAGGTGGCGTAGAAAGTGTTGAAAGCAAATGAAAAGTTAAAAATATGAAGAAAAAAATTGTAGTACTAGTATTAAGTGTACCAAAGTTAAATTTACCGTCAAACATTGTACAAAAATTTAATACAAATACTATTTTTATATAAACTACCAAAGGACTCCTTTAGTGTTGAATGAAGTTTCAGGTTTTATCTATTGATTTATAATGTTATGATAAACACATTCCATTCATATGATGTTTTGATGTAAGCACTAAATACTATAAACATCTAGTACATTAAGTATAACATAACTAATTTAAACTTCTAAGTTCTCTTCAAATTCTATAAAAAAATCTTTATATGTGTTTCATTTAACCTACGACAGACAATGTTACACCAACAATTGCAAATTAAAGAAATCAAAGCAAATGACATCTACAAATTATGTACCTTTTTCTTTTATTGTTAGAGTTGTGACATGTTAATCGAATCAGGTGAAGAGCATTTGTTTGTTCTTCGTGTAGCGTATACCCAAACCTTACCATTGGTATTCTTGTTTATTTTCTACATATTATCTTACCTCAAGATGAAAAAGGACTATATTTACCTTCTCTTTATTGACTAAGCAACCTTGACATTCATTTAATCTATGACATTCTAAATAGGTTATGTTTCCGAGATGTTGTATGAATTAGTACACTGTCTATGGATTGGCAATATACTTGCCGTAGAATTCCAGTGGTGAAATTTGATCAAACGTTCCAGGTAACACCAGAGGACTTTGCATCCCCTACCATTGGATTTATTCCCATTCTCGATTGTTTCTTCAGGTTTCATGTAGGAACAAAATTGAAAGTTTCCCTTGATATTACTTGTCTAAAAGTATGTCCTCATGTTGATCATTTGAACATTTGCTCGACACAATTTTCATTTAATATTGCGTCCATAAACTTCCATTTACTTATCAACCATACAATATCCCTTACTTGTTTTTTATTGTTCAGTATTAACGCATTTTTATCTCATTAACTGTGAAATACATCTTCTATGCTTCTTCAGGGATTTAATACGTTGATTAGCCTTAATTTAAAATTTGTAACGTTATCTTCTAATACGTTAAATATTTGATCTCTAATTGCACGTTTCTTGAGTATTTGGTTCTAAAAGATATAGACGATTCGTACCTCATGAGTAATACTGCTCCTAAGCTAAGGTCTTTTGTATTTCATGGCAATATACAGATGATATATCTAGAAAATGTTCCTCTTCTTTCAATGTTCTATATGAGCCTAAAGAATATATTCTAGAGGAAAAAGATGACTAAGAAAATGATTTTTCGTCTATTCTTGGTCTCTAGTATTTTCGCTGGGCTCATTTTGAGGTAATGTTGCTTCATTTTAGTTGTATCTTCATATATGTACTTTTCTTTTTGGCATCCTGATTTTTTTAATTTTATTCGTATTTAAATATTGGATCAACAAAATTTATACCAAATAGGCTTCAATCAGCTCTTAACTGTCTGAAACGCCTATTAATATCTTCGGTTATACTTGGAGAGTTTCGTGAGCTTTCTGTTATTGTTGCATGATACGGAGCTCTCCAAATTGGCAGAAATTGAAATTCAGGTTGTCACTAATGTTTATTTTTCTCTCTATCATTTCCATGAATTTATATTTGTATGTAATGAATTGATGGTTCTGTTTTTAACTTTTCTTAGGGGTGTATCCTTATTGATGGGAATTATTTCAAACCTATGCCCCAAGAGGATGTTGTTGAGATTCCTGCAAGCTTCTCGGACCTCACATTTAATCATATGAGAGAGTTAAATTTCATGATATACCATTAGAAGAGGGTAAAATGCAGATTATCAAGTTTTTATTGGCATAGTCTCCAAAACTTGTGAAAATGGAAATTAACAAATCTCACAAAGTACTCACTAAGATAAAAAAAAGTTTCAATGGTCATCGTCTAAAGCAAAAGTTTATATTCTTGTTAACTTGTATAATTATCAATCCTTCTTAATATTTTGCTAAAATTTTCTAGAAGTGCAAACAGAAATGAAACGTTTGATTGATGGAGTAGTAAGGTTCTGTTTTTCCTTTGCATTAAGGTACTATAAAGATTTTATATGCTTGGAAACATAGGATAGTGAACTTGGATAAATGTATTAAATACTCTATTTGGGAACAAAGATGGATTTTCCATTTCATGGTTGTTCTAAATGATGTATGATTTGAGTCTTTGGTTGTTTATTTCAAAGTTATGTTGTGTGTTGAATTCTCGTTGGGAAAATATTTTCTGGTTAGTCGGTTATTCTTTCCTCTTAAGGGATTAGTCAAAGTTAGAACAACAAGTATTTATGTTGGATAGAATCCTTCCTCAACTGTGAAGAAGAAACTTGATGAAGAACCACCCAATTTGGGATTGTTTAAATGAATTATTTCAAAGTTACTTTGTGTGTTAAATTTTCATGGGAAATATTAAAGCATAAAGTGGAAACTTACCTTTATCCATTAGTCAAAGATAGACCGATAATTATTTATATTAGGCATGATCCTTCCTTATATGAGAACAAAAAATTCGAAGAAGAATCATGAATTTCAATGGTATTCCTATATGAAATATGAGGAAACAATCGAGAATGGAAACAAATCCAATAGTACGGGATGTCAAGTCCTCTATTGTTTGCTATACAGTTTGATAAAATTGAACCTGTGGTATTCTACGACTAGTATATTGCCAATCCTTAGAAAGTATACTAGTTATTACAACGTCACAAAAATACAACCTATTTAGAATTTTACCGCTTAAATAAATGAAAAGACTGCTTAGTCGATCGAGAGAATGTTAACACAGTCTTTGTTAATCTTGAGCCATGATAATTTTTAGAAATTGAAAAAGAACACTATTCGTAACGTCAGACTATACGCTACACAAACAAAAAAAAACATATCACAACTTTAACAATAAAAGAAAAGGTATATAAATTGTAGATGACATTTGCATTGACTTATTAAATTTGCAAGTCTAGATGTAATTGTTTGGCTTAGGTGAAACTAAACACATTAAAACTATTTTTTTATTATACTAGAAATTTATAGTACTGAGAGCTTACATCAAAAGACTTTATGAATAAAATGTGTTTATATAAATACTATAAATCAATAGATAACACTTGACACTTCATTAAATACAAAAGAAGACGTTTGATAGTATATATAAAAATAGTATTTTATTAAATTTTAGTACAATTGTTTGACTGTATTTTTAAACTCAAGTACAAGTAATAGTACTATTTAAATTAACCTTTTTGGGATATATTACGCCTAACATTTGTGCTACAAGAAGAATGATTATGTATCCTTAGTGATGGGATTATTTCAAACATGTGCCCCAGGAAGTTTTTGATGAGATTCCTAGAAGCTTCTCGGATGTCACATTTAATCACTTGAGGAAAGTATAGTTTTATGATGTCCTATTAGTAATCCCTTAGCAAACAAAAAGTTTCTACTAACCATAAAAAAATTAAGTTTCCATTCAATACTTTAACGTTGCCTAAGAGAATTCAACACACAACATAACTTCGATATTAACATAAATTCAAGAATCCCAAATTAGATGACGCTTTTTCCTATAGAAAGAACATGTCCAATATAAGTCTCGTTCTAACTTGGAATAACTCCTTAACAAGAAAGAAATCTATTCTAAATAGACAGAAAGTAAGTTTCCACTCAAATTTTCAATCTCGCCTAAAGAAATTAAACACATAACATAACTTTGAAATAAACATCAACTCACGAGTCCTAAATTGGTGATTCTTTTCGAGTTTATTCTTCATAGGTGAGGAAGAATCATGTCTAACATGTATACATCTTGGTCTAACTTAAACTAATTCCTTAGAATACAAGAAATTTCTACTAGCCAGACAGAAAGTAAATTTTCAGAGGACTAGAAAGGATAGCATATAGACAACATTTTACTCCTAACTTTGTTTGTGGGGTTTGAGAGTTGATTTTCGATAGCCCCTAGACTCAAAAGAAATGTCATGGTATTAAAACTAACGCCTAAAAAATACCAAAAAAAAAGAATGGAAAATAGGGTTTTTTCTACATTCCAAAATTCCAAGAAAACGAACATCAAAACCAAAAACAACTACAAAGAGGAAGATAGGGCTTCTATTTCAAAAAATTGACAACACCGAAATGAGAAAGAACAATTTTTTTAAGAAATACAAGGAATAAATGTTTAAGCTTATTAAGATCTAAAATTATCAATGATATAGTAAACATCAAAAAAATATTTTAACAACAGTATCAAATACCTTTTTGAGCACACGTTACCCTTCAACTGCTGAAAACAAATTTATATGATTTTGAAGTCTTCAAATTCATCACCCCAGAGTGAAAGAGGGGACTGAAGTAGGGTGAGAGGTTTTCTTTTTAAATTAAATTTTACAGAAATATAATATGGAGTGGGGTGAGTGGGGTGGGTGGGTGGGGGAAATTAGTTGTGGAGGTCCCTTAGTTGTATTGTCTTGTCTATATCAATTTACATGATACGATTTAATTCGACATAAAAAATTTAAGAGGAAATTGAAATATGACGTGTACTAGAAATCTTAGACATTTATGTGATTATAGATTGTTTTATTTAAAATTCAAAGTTAAAATATGTCATTTTTATTTTAATTTAGTTATTTATTTTTCTCATTATAAAAAATTATAAATAAAAATGAAAAAATTCATTAATTTGCACTTTAAGAATTTTTTATGAAGGTTTATAAACATGATTAAATTAGAAAAATAAAAAATGGAATAATTTTCAGGATAAATGAGATCAACATGATTAGAAGAATTATCTATAATAAAGCAATTAATATAGGACTATAAAAAGACTTTCTTTTCGAAATAACCTAAAAAAAAGTAAATATCACATAAATTAAGGGAAAAAGAGAGTAAATTATAATGTGATTATTTATTTAGGGAAATTGGCAGATAAATTTAATTACTGAAAATTTACTTTAACTTGTTTAATTCAGGCCACTTAATTATTTTTTGCATGTGACTTTTAATACCTCAGAATTGTTAATTTAATTGTATAGGTCATATAACATCTATTAACTTGAAATAACTAAGAATAAGCTAGGAAATCTAGGAAAAATTATTTTTGGAAAGAAAAAGAGAAATGTGGAAAATTTCTAGATTTTAAGAGTGAGTTTTTGGTTATTTTTCAAGTGGCCATAACTTTCTTCTCACGAGAAATTAGTGTCAGTTCTGTATATGGTTGGAAATCTTATGAAAAGATCTTTCCAGCTCAACCAAATTTGTATAATTTTGATTTCATATGAGTGAGATATACCTTTCGGAAGTTGGGTTGTCTGATTGGGGAAACCCAGTCAGGATTTTAGTATGGTTAAAGTAGTCTTTTCACACTGCTATTTCCTAATTTTTTTAAGGGTTTATATAGGGAATATTTAAGTCTTAAGTCAGTTTAAAGAATATTGAATACTCTTAGGGCTTGGGAGAAAAGAGAAGAGAAGAAGATAAAAGAGAAAGAGAAGAAAGAACGACAACAATCGTGGCGTGGATTTGGTCGGGAATGATCCCTTTATGCTATGTGAGATCATTCTATGTTGCGTCATTTCACCAACACCCCGATTTTATTCAATTCAGAAAGTTAATGTTTATTAAATGATGAACATGCAAGTTCTTGACCAAAACTAGTGATATTCTTGTTGGTTGAATTGTAGTTTATCTCTAGCATATTCAATTCATGTTTCTGGATTTTTATGGGTCTAATATTTTTCTAAATGAGGTATTTAGCGATCCTAAATGTTTGGGGTGTCATCCATGGAAGCTTAGGAGGTTTAGCGATGAAAAGCGGAGAAGAAAAGTAGGAGGTTCCTCTGACAACCCCTGGGGCGCCGCACCTACCAGAGCCTCTAAGGATAGGCTTTGTCTAACAGGTCTTGGCGCACCGCACCAGCTAGAGCGCCTCTTACCACAGTCTATCAGACAGACTCTTGTGCTCCGCGCCTCTCAGAGCGCCAAGGACACCTTGAGACCTCGTTCTTTCCCTATCTTTTCGTTCTAGTTCCTAAGTGATGTATTTATCATTGCTAGTTGATTCCAACACTCTTAAGTAAATCTAAACATCAGGAAATCATCCATAAACATGAGATCATGATCCTTGAATGCATAATCCAATTCAAGGTAAGCTAAGATCAAGGTCAAAGAAGTTAACAGTCAAATTTAAAATTTAAAAAATAAGTAAAGGCAAGTTCTTAAAGTTTTCAAAGAGTATTTAAAAAAAAACTATAACTTTGTTTTAAGGCTCAAGTTACAAGTTCAGCAAAGAGTAAACAGTTGAGTTAAATTCTAAAAAATCTATAAGGGAACTATGTATTCCCTAAGATTTTTAAGTTCAAGTGAAGTAAAGAGTAAGAGTTGAGTTCATCGCTCAAAAAGATGTAAGAGAACTAAGAATTCCCATAAGGTTTAGAAATGTTTTCATATTTAAGTTACAAGGAAACTAAGAGTTCCAAAAGATTTCTGAGTAATAAAAGGGGAACATTGATTCCATGAGGATTTTTAAAGCTAAAAAGGGTTGAGCAAATTATCTTAACCCAAAGAAGGAATTTATGTTAAAAGCATGTGTAAAGTATACTTTGGGAGTAGTATTGAGAACCGATGTGGGGATGAGAGTTCATATTAACTAAAGTCTCCATGTCATGGGTATTAATAGGTCATACTTTTTAGATTATCACGTAAGTTAAGCTAGTGGATACCCTATGTTATGTAAGGTACTATACCGATTACAAGGTGTAGGATGGTCCTCGCCTGCGTGAGGTAAAATGTTGTATCATCACTTATCTCCGAAAGAAAATTAAATTATTTGCATATATACGTAAAGTTGGGTTTATTATTGCTTTAATTTAATAAACTAAGTGTTTGCACTATTTTATCATATATATATATATATATATATATATATATATATATATATATATACTAGGTAAGTTATTCGTGCTTTGCACGGGATCGAACTATTTCATTAGGCTTGTATATGATCATTCGGCAATGCTTGTATTTTCGATAAATAATTTGCAAAAACATTTTATCATAAGGCAAAGTATTTCTCCGAAATCCTAATGTTCTATATTTTTTATAATTTTTATTTTTGTTGTACAAAAATTATGAGTCACAGTTAGAAAATCTCCCTGGAAATAATTAGTAAGATGTAGTGAAAAACATTAAATTCGCAGAAATCATAAAGAACAATAGTAGATGTTAAAAGAAAGACCAAAAAACATTGAACAACAACACTCCCAAGTAAAGTGGAATATCACGTCCATACAAGATGATAATTAACTAAATTTGAATGGACGGTCTTGGATTACTTTTTAGTGAACCTCAACCAATCTCTTTTTTATTATTCTATCTCATATAGAGTATATGCTAAAAATGACCCTAAAATTTTTATTATCGTAACTATTTTCTGCCATTATCCCAAAATAGTCATTACTATTTTTAAGGTTTCATACATACGGCCTCAAATTTTTTGGATTAAAACAGATTATTGTAGTTATAGTATGCAATTACAAAAAAATTAATGCAATTATAAACCAAAAAGTAGCTGACATCTGAATGTTCACAACGGGATATACTAAACCAAAACATTGACACAAAACATATCAAAATCTCACAACATAATTTTTTGAACACTTGAACACAAAAATATCCAAATATTAATAATAAAGACGACCTTACTTTCCCAACCATAAAGAACAAAAAGGCATGTGCTTAATATATTTTTCAAAAAGATAGTCTTATGGGTTGTATCTAAATTTAGAGTTCACAAATTTTTCTGAAATAAATTAGAATGATTTATTACTTCTTTATCAAAAACTTACAAATTTATCAAAAGGATGAGTTATCACTAAAAAAAGTGATCTTTAAGTTAATTAATAGATTAATTATTGTTAAATATCTAATTTCAAAGGCAAATGGTACTCTGTATAAATGTCCCTAATGTATATAACAACATAGAATTCAATGACAAATAATTAATGTCAGTAAACATTGTAGCACTCTTTGTGAATGTACATATTTATTGTCGATAAAAAATATTTTTGCTATAGTGTAGTTTGGAAATTTGTTAGTATCACGAAAACTTGATCTCTTATTATGCGAATCTAGAAGACAAGAAGAAGTATAAAAAAGTAGTTAACTTGCAATTAAACATGCGGACTAATTGTCTATAGAGAAATATTCTAGAAATAGTGCAACAACATACAAATTTTTTGTACATAAAAAAAAACAATCAAAATAATATACTAACTGTGGCAAGCAAGAGAGCAATCGTTTTGGTTCTTTTAACAAACTTCATCATTGTTTTTGTATTAGTAAATAAAGATTTGTTGTTGTGTGCTATCATATATAGCACAAACCACAAGAAATCTTCTCAAAAGTATATGAGTAACCCTGTAAAAAGAGACAAAAGAGAGGACAAATTTTCAATATTGGAAGATAATTCAAAACAATTTACCTAACTAGCAAAAAGAAATTGCAATAGATACATGAATCACTATGATTTATTGTAAAAACTAAAGTTCAGGAAATAGGAGGAAGAAAACGTTGAGAAATGAAATTATAAGAAGCATAATTAATGTATTTTCATTTGAAAAAAAAATACAATTAATAATTACACAAAAGATATATTTATTAAATAACCAAATGTCATGAATTCAACCATCAACCATTTCAGAAGTGTTATGAGTTGTGTAGTAAAACCTTCAAGAGTTATTATGTGGCATAGAAATTTAATCAATTTGCTTTGTTTATATGAAGAAGCATGTAGAAATGGACAAAAGAGAATATCAATTTCAATTATCCTTTCTAACACTTTGACAAACATTAGAAAAGATCATCAAATGGGAAAAGGAAACTACCATAGTTTTATGAATGACTATGACATAAAGTAAAGATAGCTCCATGAAAACATTCAAGAATGAAATAAACTTCATACAAACTATATTAATGTATTTAAGTTTTACCACCCTATAATGGGAAAATACCAACAAATTATAGTGGAAAGAAATTCCCATATTTGTAGACTACATAAGATAGTGTAAACAAATATTTCACAAATCTTTGGAAAAGTTACGACCCTTAAAAAAGGTCACAACCTTTCATAAAAGTCATAATTTTTCATAAAAGTTGCAACTCTTCATTAAAGTCGCAACTCTTCATAACAAATTTTCATGAAAAGGGAAGGCTAGTATTGGAAATAAATAAATTCGAAAGGGAGTTCGAGTTTGTTTTTGTGCCACATGGACCGGCCTAAGATTCTCTTTATATGTATATATATATATATCACATCATTATGGTCTAATGAAAAACCCTGCTACTACATAGTGAAAAACATCTTTTTTCTTTGTTTTGATAGTACATAGATATGAGTAGCAGAACTCAGAAGCAGCAACGATTTTGTAGAACCCCGTAGCCAAAACAGACCAAAAATTATTTTTCGTAAAAATTTGCAAGTGCTACCAACTGTGGAATTGACGGACCGTAGCCTGAACCATGGTCCATCCTGCACAACCGTCGATGGGATCAGAAACTCCCAGAAATTTCAGCCTAGAAAAATTTGTTAAGTCTTGGACGACTGATGGATTTATGGCTCGTAGGTCAAACGACTATTCGTAGTCCTTGACCGTCGATCAAGACTCCCTTCAACCACTCTCTAACAAGAGCTACGGATGACCAGCATGGTTCGTAGGTGGACCTACTGTCCGTAGGTGGAAAATTTGCAGCTAGTTAAGGGGAAATGCAGTTGGGTCAACTTAAAATGATCATAACTTTTAGCACAAAACTAAACATGTCTCCTGTGACCTACTTACTGATAGATAATTTAATTATCTTTCCATAGCCACCGATCTTGCTAAAATCAGACCTCCGAGTAAAAATATATGCTCATTTTAGTAAAGGCCTGTTGAACAAGCCATCACGAAGGACCAACCAACGGGGCGTCGGGCGCACAACAGACCGTCAGTCCTAGCCGTCGTGAGGCCGGAAAGTAACCTTCCCAGGGGTCTTTTTTACCTTTCTCACTCCGTTTAAACTCTAAGTTACATCGTTTTGACCCTAAATCATCAGTATTTAGTCAGTTTAATCCTATACACATAATTAAAACATATCCAAGTCAAATCATTAAATCAAAACCTAGAAAATTAATAGCAAGAGAGGAGAAAAAAAGCTCAAGAACTCAAGTTAAAGAACGCCACAAGATCCAGCAGGTCCAGTCCCGGAACTTAAGTATTTTTCCATAGATTTCATCACCAGGTATGTGGGATTTCACTATTGGTTCCTTTCACACATTGGTTTCTTAGTTTCAGTTAGTTCTTGATTCTCTTATCATGATTAAACCTAGGGTTTCGAGAACTTTAAATATAACTTCATGAATTTATTAAATATATGTTTCAAATTAGATTATTATGTTAATACTCATATTATCGCATGAATTTCAGAACCCTAGCTTTGTATTTCTATAGTTCTTGAATTACTCATGCTAGGTCATATATTTCAGATACTTCACATATACATGCCTTAATTATAAATGCATAATTACAAGATTAATTGTTGCATTCTAAGTTTGCATGATCAGTATCGAGATATCCAGTAATTAAAAAAATTTAGATATAATCAGTTAATCTACATAATGTATTGGGAGTAGCATAATACCGAGTTGGACTAGGATTTAGCGTACCCAATAGTCCCTGAATTACTAGCCATGTAGGTTGTAAGTCCCCTTTGTGGAATAAGTTTAGTGATCACGCCAGCATGCCTTTATACCTTTGGATGGGTATATTGAGTCCTATCCATGTGGCGTATACATCGGACTCCACATTTAGCTCATGTGGTTATATTATTGGTTATTAGTAGCTACCACGGTTCAGCCAGACTCTTTGCATTGACCATTTATAAGTATATTCAGAATTCAGTTTCAGCATGTTATAAATTTATCATTCCATCATGTTATCTTAGAAATCGGCACATCATGTTCAAATTATTATACTTGTATTTGTGCTTGTTTAGTTATGTTTTATTTCAGCTTTAGTCTATCCTCCATGCTTAGTATCTTACAAGTACTGATGCATAAGTGTACTACATCTTCTCATGATGTAGGTTCAGGTTCTCGACATCCAGATCACGCATAGATCTATTTCTTGATTCTAGTTCAGCAGATTCAGTGGTGAGTCCTCATTATCCAAGGACAAAAGTCATGAGTTTCATTTCAGTATTTAGTCATTTAGTTTCAGTTTTTGCTAGATTTAGCTGGGGATTGTCCCAAATATTTTTAGTCTAGTTTAGAGGCTATTTTCAGACATAGTTAGATTCATCTTAGTACTGGGTTAATATTTATTTTGTATTTAACTCATTGATTTCAAATATCTCAGTTATAGAATATGGGTATTCCCCATCTTTTCATTTTACGTATGATTTAGCTTCCGCAACAGTTTATTATCTTTAGTATGCTCATGATCATGCCAGCAGGGTTAGCTTTGGATCACTTGCGGTCCTAGGTTCCATGTCCGCGTCTCGGGGGTAGCTCGGGGTGTGACAAAACTTTGTATCAAAGCACTTGGTTCAAAAGTCCTAAGATGTTTGAAAAAGCCGCACTAAGTAGAGTCATTTTCATGGGTGTGAAGTGCACAACTTCTAATGTTAGGGAGGGTATAAAGTGTTTTAGGAAAAACTTCACTTTCATGTTACTCTTATCATGAGTAAGGTATGATCAAATTCTATTTTAATGTGACGTTGTACATTTAACAGCATTCCTTCTTGTAAAGCTTAGGCATGGAATGATAATGCATGCAATGCTAACGCAGTTCCTCTAGTAATAGGTAAGGAAGTTCAAATGCAGAGTTATAGAACACCAATTCAACTTCTGGCTCAGAGTATGACCAACAAGAACAAGCAGTATGTTCTAGTTCCTACCCAAAGAAATGACCGATTAGTGGCAGCCACATTATGTGATTTTGGTAGGATGAATCCTCCTAAGTTTTTAGGATCGCAAGTTGGTAAGGACACACAGAAGTTCATTGATGAGGTCAAGAAAATATTTGGTGTGATGTCAGTAACAGGTAGTAATAGGTGGGATTGACATCTTACAAACTCAAGGATGTGACTCACATATGGTTCACTCAGTGTAAAGACAGCAAACATGACTTTGTCTTTTGTAACTCAGTATAGCAGTCCAAATCAGTATTATTCCAAAAACTCTCTAAAAATCTTTCTAAGTCTCTACTCCAGTCGGTGACCCAGTTATAGCTAGACTGGTATAAAGAAATCGCCTTGTCACAGTCTCTAAGAAATTCACCTCAGCAAATTCAATAGAGTTAGAAATGGTAGACTTAGATGTCATTCTAGGCATTGATTGGTTACATTCATGTTATGCCTCAGTCAATTTCAGAACTAGGATTTTTTGGTTAAGTTTCCAGACGAACCAATATTAAAATGGAAGTGTAGTAGCTTAGCGCCTATGGGTTGATTTTTTCTTACCTTAAGTCCAAAAGATGATTTCAAAGGGTTATCTCTCTCATCTTGTTCGGGTTAAGGATTCTAGACTTGAAAACCCAACTCCTGATTTAGTTCCAGTAGTCTGTGAATTTCCAGAATTATTTCCAAAAGATCTTCCCGTGGTGCTTCCCGATAGGGAAATCGACTTTGGAAATGATCTCCTTCAAGATACCCAACCTATTTCTATTCCTCTTTACAGAATGGCTCAAGCAAGGCATAAGAAATTTAAAGAGCAGTTGAAAGACCTTCTAGATAAGGGTTTCATCATACCTAGTATTTCACCTTGGGGTGCACCAGTATTGTTCGTAAAGAATAAAGATGGTTCTCTAAGAATGTGCATTGACAATAGAGAGTTGAACAAGGTCATAATCAAGAATATGTATTCCATTCCCAGTATTGATGACTTTTTTTACAAACTTCAGGGTGCTAGTCATTTCTCAAAGATAGATCTCATATCGGGTTATCATCAGCTTATATTCAGAGATAGTGACATTCTGAGAATAGCCTGCATACCTCGGTATGGTCATTATGAATTTTTAGTTATGTCATTTGGACTAAAAAATGCTCGTGCAACATTCATGGATTTCATGAACAGAGTGTTAAAAAAGTACTTAGACTTGTTCATTATCGTCTTTATTGATGATATCCTCATTTACTCTATGATTGAGGAAGAAGATGCAAGTCATTTGAGTGTTTTTCTCCAGACTCTCAAAGATTGTCAGTTATTAGCTTAGTTTAGTAAATGTGGGTTTTGGTTGCAATCTGTTTCTTTCCTCGGTCATATTGTATCTAGCAAAGGGATCTGTGTAGACTCACAAAAGATAGAAGTAGTGATATAATGGCCTATACCTTCCTCTACAAAAGATATCAGAAGTTTCTTAGGTATAGCAGGTTATCACAGAAGCTCCGTGGAAGGATTTTCATCCATAGCCTCACCATTGACTAGGTTGACTCAGAAGATGGTCAATTTCAATTGTTAGATGAGTGTGAGAATATCTTCGCAGAATTCAAAACTAGATTAACTACAACTCTTGTCTTGACTATACCGTAGGGTTCAGATGGTTATGTGATCTATTGCGATGCATCCAGAGTTGGACGTGGTTGTGTGTTGATTCAAAGAGATAAGGTTATATCTTATGCCTCTAGAAAGCTTAAGGTGCATGAGAAGAACTATCCAACTCATGACCTCTATCTTGAAGCAGTGGTGTTTGCACTCAAGATATGGAGAAACTGCTTGTATGGTGTTCATCTAGATGTGTTCACCGATCATAAGAGCCTTCAAAATGTGTTCACTCAGAAAGAGTTGAATCTTCGCCAGAGGATATGGCTTGAAATTCTTAAGGATTATGATATGAGTGTGCATTATCATCTTGGAAAGGCAAATGTAGTGGTGGGTGCTCTTAAAAGATTATCTATGGGTAGTGTAGAGCATGTTGATGAAAAAAGAAAGCAGCTAGTGAAGGATGTTCACAGGCTTGCTCGCTTGGGAGTTCGCCTTATGAGCGTATCAGAGAGCGGTGTAACAGTTCAGAATGGGGCAAAATCGTCTTTGGTAGTGGAGGTTAAGGAAAAGCAAGATAGTGATCCGATCTTGCTTGAACTAAGTGCAGTCATCAATCAGAGAGTTGAGGTTTTCTCCCAAGATGGAGATGGTGTACTTCGCTACCAACGTAGATTGTGTGTTCCCGATGTGGGAGAGTTGAGGTAGCATATTCTTGAAGAAGCTCATAACTCAAGAAACTCTATTCATCCAGGTGCCACTAAGATAAACCGTGATCTGCGGGAAGTATATTGGTGGAATGGCATGAAGATATATATAGCATACTTTATAAGTAAGTGCCCCAATTGCCAGCAAGTCAAGGTAGAACATCAAAAACAAGGAGGTATGACTCAAAAGATCGATATTCCTACTTGTAAGAGGGATGTGATCAATCTGGAATTAATCACAGGGTTACCTCATACTCGTAGACAACATGACTCAATTTGGGTGATAGCTGATAGGAAGACTAAGTCTTCTCGCTTTTTGGCGGTCAAGACTACATATTCGGCAGAGGACTATGCCAAGCTTTACCTTAATGACATTGTAAGGTTGCATAGGGTTTCTTTGTCTATCATCTAAGATAGAGGTCCTCAGTTTACCTCTCATTTCTGGAAGTCATTTCAAAAAGGTCTTGGTACTCAAGTTAACCTTAGTACAACATTTCATCAACAGACGGATGGGCAGGCAGAGCGTACCATTCAAATCTTAGAGGTTATGTTGACAGCTTGTGTGATCGATTTCGAAGGTAGTTGGGATGATCACCTTCCTCTTATTGAGTTTGCCTACAATAATTACTATCATTCCAGCATTCAGATGGACCCTTATAAGGCTTTATATGGGTGTAGATGTAAATGTCTTGTTGGTTTGTTTGAAGGAGGTGAAAAATCTTTGATACGGCAAGATTTAGTCTTTTATGCTATGGAGAAAGTGCAAATCATTAGATATAGACTTAAGACAATCCAAAGTCGTCAGAAATCTTATGCAGATGTAAGGAGAAGGGAACTAAAGTTCCAAGTTGATAATTGGGTTTTTCGGAAATCTCACCTATGAAAGGGGTGATGAGATTTAGAAAGTAAGGGAAGCTCAGTCATAGAAGTGTAGGCCCTTACAAGATCTTGAAACGGATTGGCAAGGTGGCATATTAGTTAGAGTTGCCAGCAAAATTAGCAACAGTGCATCCGGTCTTCCACATCTCACTCTTGAAGATGATTGTGGGAGACCCAACCTCTATTGTTCCATTAGAGAGAGTGGCGGTGAAATATAATCTTTCTTATGAGGATGTACCAGTTTAGATTCTTCACTGTCTGGTTAGAATGTTGAGAAACAAAGAAGTCGCTTCAGTCAAGGTTTTGTTGAGGAGTCAGTCTGTAGAGGGAGCTACTTGGCAAGCAGAAGCAGCCATGAAAGTCAAGTATCCTTACCTTTTTCCTTCTAATTTCCCTCCATCATGAGGTAATAGTTCCTCTTCACTCTTACAGTCATTCATGCGTAAATTCATTTTCAGAATCATGTCCCTCAGTTTGTACTTTGATTTTTAGCAACATTGCATGTACTCAGAACTCAATTTAATCAGAACTCAGTACTCAGTATTTAGTAGTGAGGTTTGCATATCTCTCCCTCAATTTCAAGTAGTTAAGTCTTCATTTGAGGATGAATGTTGCCAAGGGGGAGATAATGTAACTCCCCATAAGCAAAATAGACCAAAAAATTGTTTTTCAGAAAAATCAGCAGGTGCTACAAACGGTGGTATCGACGGATAGTAGCCTGAACCACAGTCCCTCCTGCATAACCGTCGATGGGATCAGAAACTCCCAAAAATTTCTGCCTAGAACAATTTATTAAGTCTTGGATGACAGATAGACATATGGTCCGTAGGTCAAACGACGGTCTGTAGTCTGTGATCGTTAATCAAGACCCACTTCAACCTCTCTCTGGCAATGCCTATTGATGACCATCATGGTTCGTAGGTAGGTCTGTCGGTGGAAAATTAGCAGCCAATTAAGGGAAAATGTAGTAGGGTCAAAATAAAATGATCATAAATCATAGTACAAAATTAATTAGGTATCCCGTAACCTACTCACAGATAGATAAATGAATTATCTTCCATAGCCACCAACATTTGTAAAATCAGACCTCCGAGTAAAATCTTATCGCCATTTGAGTAATGGTGTGTCGAACAGGACCCCACAACGGACCCAACGGCGGGGCGTCGGGCGCACGACGGACCGTAAGTCCTGGCTGTCGTGAGGCCCGACAACAACCTTCCCAGGGTCTTTTTGACCTTTCCCACTCCGTTTAAACCCTATGTTACGTTGTTTTTACCCTAAATCATAATATTTTAGTCAGTTTAAGCCTAGAAACATAATTAAAACATATCCAAGTCAAATCATTAAATCAAAACATAGAAAATTAGAAGCAAGAGAGGAGAAACAAATCTCAAGAACCCTAGTTCAAGAATGCCACAAGCTCCAGCAGTTCCAGGTATGTTGGATTTCACTAGTGGGTTCCTTTCACCCATTGGGTCCTTAGTTTCAGTCGGTTCTTAATTCTCTTATCATGATTAAACCTAGGGTTTTTATAACTTTAAATATAACTTCATGAATTTATTAAATATATGTTCAAAATAAGATTATCATGTCAATACTCAGATTATCGCATTAATTTCAGAACCCTAGCTTTGTATTACTATAGATCTTGAATTACACATGCTAGGTCACATATTTCAGACACTTCAAATATACATGCCTCAATAATGAATGAATAATTACCAGATTAATTATTGCATTCTAAGTTTGAATATTCTGTTTCGAGCTATCCAGTATTTACAGAAATTCAGATATAATCAGTTAATTTATAGAATTCATTGGGAGAAGCATAATATGGAGTTGGGCTACGGTTTAGTGTACCCAATAGTCCCAGAATTACTAGCCATGTAGGTTGTAAGTCCCCTCTGTAGGAAATCAGTTTAGTGATCACGCCAGCATGCTTTTATACATTTGGCAGGGTATATTGGGTCCTCTCAATGGGGCATATACATCAGACTCCACATTTAGCTCATGTGGTTTTATTATTGATTATTAGTAGCTCCCACAGTTCAATCCGACTCTCTACATTGGCCACTTATCAGTATATTCAGTATTCAGTTTCAGCATTTTATAAATTTGTCATTGCATCAAGATAGCTTAGAAATCAGCACATCACGTTCATATTATTATACTTGTTTTTGTGCAGGTTCAGTTATGTTTTATTACAACCTTACTCTATCCTACATGCTCAGTAGCTTTCAATTATTGACGCATACGTGCGCTACATTTTCACGTAATGTATGTTCAGGTTCTCATCACCTAGATCACGCATAGATCGATTTCCCGATCTCCTGTTAAGCAGATTCAGTGGTAAGTCCTCATTCTCTAAGGAAAACAGTCATGGTTTCAATTCAGTCTTTAGTCAATTAGTTTCAGTTTTTGCTAGATTTAGCAGGCGCTTGTCCCAAAATTTCTAGTCTTGTTTAGAGGCTATTTTCAAACATAGTTAGATTCAGGTTAGTATTTAGTTAATATTTCTTTTGTATTAAACTCATTGTTTTCAAATATCTAAATTATGGAATATGGGCCATCTCTCCATTATAAGTATGATTTAGCATCTGCAACAGTTTATTATCTTTAGTATGCTCATGATAATTCCAGCAGTGTTAGCTTGGGATCACTTGTGGTCCTAGGTTCCGTGTCCGCGTCTTGGGAGTATCTTTGGGCGTGATAGATTTAGCAAGTCATTATGAGTTCTCCAAGAGCTTACAGAAATTTTAGACTCTTTGATTCATTTTTAACTGCTTCATCAATTGCCGGCAACTTCCAAAAGCTAGTACTACAGAAGTATGTTGTATGCACTACAAGCAGCAACAATTTATATATATATATATATGTGTGTGTGTGTGTTTGCACGCGTGTCTGTGTGTGTGTGTGTATGTGTGTCTGTGTCTGTGTGTATATATATATATATATATATATTGCATATTATTATTACATTATATTGAGTTGTTTTTTAAAGAGCCAATGTAAGTTCATCCTTAATCCATTTCAAGATTTTATTGTTGTGTTTAGCATTCACATACTCGTACATTCAATATACTGATGTCAGTTGGCCTGCATCGTCTTATGATGCAGACACAGGTAACCAGGATCAACACGAAACACTTCATGGATCCAGTTTGAGTTCCAGAGTTAGTGGTGAGCCTCCTTTCATTTTGAAGGACATCATTTTAATTGCTTTTATAGTTTTGTTCATTACAATGTTGTGGGGTTTGTCCCAATATCAATCTTAGTAAATTAAGAGGCTTCATATAAAGTTAGCAGTTTAGTTTTGGAGTCTCATTTACTTTGTAATTTCATATGTTGAAGTGTTGAATTCTCTTGGGTATGCTTGAATTATTGAATGGAAACTTACTTTTTGTGCAGTTTGTAGAAATTTCTTCTTTGCTAAGGGATTAGTCTAATTTAGACCAAGAAGTATATATGGACATGGTCTTTCCTCATCTGTGAAGAAGGAACTCGGAGAAGCATCACCCAAATTTTTTATTCTTGAATTTAATTTATTTCAATGTTATGTTGTTTGTTAAACTTCCTTCGTCTAGATCTTGAAGTAGTGAGTGGAAACTTCTTTTTTATATGGATAGTAGGAATTTCCTGTTTTCATAATGGATTAGTCTATGTTAGACCGACAAGTATATATGTTGGACATGATCCTTCCTCATCTGTGAAGAAGAAAATCGATGATCATGTCCACCATATATATACTTGTTGGTCTAACTTAGACTAATACCTTAGAAAACAAGAAATTCCTACTAACCACACAAAAAAAAGTTTACTATCAATATTTCAAGCCCTTCTAAGAGAACTGAACACACAACATAACTTCGAAATTAACATCAACTGAAGAATCCCAAATTGGGTGATGCTTCTTCGTAACGAATGAACAAATCTCTACTAACTAGACAGAAAGTAAGTTTCCACTCAATGCTTCAAAATCGCCTAAGGTAATCCAACACATAACAGAACGTCGAAAATAATATCCACCCACGAATCCCTTGTGTGATGCTTCTCTAGTTTCTTCTTCATAGATGAGGAAGGATCATGTCCAAAATATACATACATATTTCTCTAACTTGGACTAATTCCTCAGCAGACAAGAAATATCAACTATCTAGATAGAAAGCAAGTTTCCAGAGGTGTAGAAAGGATAACATGTTTACAACTCTTTTACTCCTAACTTTGTTTGTGGGGTTTTAGAGTTGATATCTAATAGCCCTCGACTCAAAAGGAATGTCATGCAGTAAAACAAACATCTAAAAAACAACCACAAAGAATAGTGTTTTTTCTACATTCAAAAATCCCAACACAACCAACATCCATAAAAATGTTCAAAGAGGAAGATAAGGCTTCTATTCACAAAATTAACAACATTGAATGAAAAACATTTTATTTTTTAAACAGAACAAAGAAGAAAAGTTTGAACCTATCAAGAACTAAAATCATTGCTGATACTTAAAAAAAAGAATCAAATACCTTTCTGAGCATACGTTATCCTCCAGCGGATGAAATTTTTTTTTTCTGATTTTGAATTCTTCAAATTCGACACCCTCGAGTGAAAGTGGGAAATGAAGAAGGGGGAGAGGTCTTCTTTTAAAAATAGATTTATAAAAATGTAATATGGAGTGGGGTCAGTGGAGGGGGGGGGATAATTATGGACGCTCCTTGTTTCTTGACTGTATCCAATGACGTGGCACGACTTCATCCGTCAAGTAAAAATTACAAAAAATTAAAAGGAAATTGAAATGTGACATTCCATAAAAATCTTATATATAAATGTGATTATAATTATTTTATTAAAAGTTAGAGTTAAAGTATGTGTTTTTTTGTTATATAGTAGTTATTTATTTTTAATCATAAATAAAAATGATAAATTTCACTAATTTCCACTTTAAGAATTTTTTTTGAAGGTTAACAGACTTGATTAATTAAAAAAGTAAAATGAAATAATTTTAGGGATAAATGAGATCAAAATGATTGGAAGAATTATTTATAATAAAGTGAACAATAGATATAGGACTATGAAAAGGTTTTCTTTTCGAAATAACCTAAATAGAAAGTAAATAACATAAAAATTAAGGGGAAAAAGAGTATATATTATGTGATTATTTATTAAGAGAATTGTTAGGTATATTAGTTACTAAAAATTTACTTTTATCTGCCAAATTGAATCCACTGAAGTGATCTAGAAAATATCAAGAGATATCATTTGTTAAATTTGATTCTATAGGTCAGTCGTAAATTCAATCCACTTAAGTGATATAGAAAATACCAAGAAAATAGTTAAATTTGATTCTATAGGTTAGTTGTAAATTCAATAGTCTGATTTTATGATCCTTTTCTTTTATAGGAAATCATCATTTCTATTTTTAAGTGATCTAGAAAATACCAAGAGATATCATGTGTTAAATTATATAGTTACAAAATTCCTACATTTTAGCCATTTTTATGTAAGGGAGAAACTAGAAAAGGTGAAGGTCTATTCTTTTGAACATTTTTGACAAAAAATTTATATGATTTGTATAAGAGTTTTTTTGAATGTTTATATATAAATTTTAAATTTCTCAAAATAAATGGCTCTGTAAAAGGCGTTTGACTTTCACTTGTTTAAGTACCTTTTTTTAGCAAACCATGAAAAAGTTGGATGTTTTGTATTATTATGAATTCTTTATATATATTCATTAAATATTCATATCAATAGTGTTATTGTGTACGAATATATTTTAAAATATCTAACAAAATAATTGAACTTAGCGAAAATTGAGTTTAGTTGGGTCTTGACTCATTATTTGCCCCGTTTTGACTCAATTTATATTGATTCAATCAAATTCAGTTTGGATTGGATCTTGACCCGTTTTTTGTCGTGACCCTTTATGATTGACTAAAATTGATCCAATTCTCTCAATTGTTGTAAGATCTCTTAACTTGATATATCTAGGATTAAATAAAGAAACTAAGAATAATTATTTTTGGAAAGAATATGAAAAATCTTGAAAATTTCCTATGTTAAAAAAGTGATTTTTTTTTTATTTTTAAATGGACATAAAACATATTTCAAATTAATTAGAGTCAGTTCTATGGTTGGAAATCCCCTTGGAAGATCTTTCCAATGCCGCTGCATTTGTGCATTTTCGATATCGTATGTGAGATATGCCTATCAGAAGTTGAAAGTTAGATTGAGGAAAGTCCAATCCAGATTTCATCAAGGGTAAAGTGGTCTTTGCACCCTACTATTTCCTAATTTTATTTAAGGGTTTGTTAGGGGTAAAACTACATCTTACAGCTTTTGAAAAGTTGAATACGCATAGGGCGTGGGAGAAAAGAGAAGAGAAGAGGAAGATAAGGATTCCATCAAGAACGCTATGGTTTCACGAGTAGAATTCGTCGAGGGTGATCCCTATCGAGGTATGTGAGATATTTCTATTTTGGTTTCATTCATCCAAACACCAACATGTTTAATTCAGCGAGTTTTGAATAGATTAGTTGATGAATATTGAAGTTCTTGATGAACAATTATTGAATTCTTGTTGGTTGAGTTGTATTATGTTGCTTTATTAGTCTAAACTATTGGGTATTTAGAATTTTATTGATCCTTAGTGGTTGGGGGAAAATCCATGGATGTTTAGAAGGCTTAGAGTTGAAAATCGAAAAAGAAAAGTTAGAAAATCCCATCTGACAAGCCTTGGGGCGCTGCGCCTATTAGAGACCCTCAGAGCAGGCTCTGTCTTATAGGTCTTGGCTCACCGCGCCAGCAAGAGCTACTCAGACCAGGGTATGTCACCATGCTGGAGCCCCACGCCTCTCAGAGTGCCAAGGCCTCTTAGAGACCCCGTTCTTCCCCTATCTCTGCGTACTAGGTCCTAAGTTATTTACCTACAATTCCTAGTGCATTCAAATGCTCTAATGTACATGTAAACGTCATGAATTAATCAATAAACAAGAATCATGAACCTTGAATCCATAATTTTATTCAATTAAAGCTAAGACCAAATTCAAATGATTTAATACGTCAAGTCTAAAGCAATGATGTAATTTAAAGTAGAATTTCTTAAACTTTCCAAGAGTCTTATTTAAACGTTTTAAGTTTGTCTTAAGTCCCAAGTTTCTAGTTTGAGGTTGCAGAATGAATTCGTCAAAATTCTTGTTATCAACATATCTTTGTTCTCGGTATCATGGATTAGTTTGGTGTTTATTAAAGAAAGAGTAAAGAGTTGAGTAAAATTCTCAAAAGCTAAAAGGGAACTCAGTCTTTCGGAAGAGTGAAGTTTCTAGTTAAGCAAAGAGAAAGAATTGAGTTAATTTTCTCAAAAGTTGTAAGGAACTAAGTCTTTCCTAAATATTTATAAATGTTTTCACATTTAATTTAAGGGGAAAGTAAGATTTTCCAAAAGAGTTTTGAACAAGAAAAGGGAGCATTTGTTCCAAGAGAGCTTTTTAAAGCTCAAGTGTTGAGCAAATTATCTCAACTCAAAAGAAAGGAAGTTATTTTAAAAGCATGAGCTAAAGTATCTTTTAAGAGTATTATTGAGCACCGATGTGGGCATAAGAGTTATACTAACTCAAGTCTCCATGTAAACAATTTAGTCATCATGGGTATTAAAAGGTCATACTTTTAGGATGATCACGTAAGTTAAGCTAGTGGATCCACTAAGTTAAGTCAGGTCCTATACCGATGCCAAGATATAGGATAGTCCTTGGCAACATGTTGTAAAACGTTGTACCAAAACATAGACTTATAGTGATGCTTTTCGGTTACAGAATCTCCCTATAAATCATATTAATTTCATATATAAGTAAAGTTGAGTTTATTATTGCATTACCTTTAATGAACTAATTGTTTTCACTACTTTTACGAGCTTTATATATATTGCATGTGTCTTTACTACCTTATATTGATTTATTTCTTCTTGAGTTGAGCAGAGCCAAGGTAATTTCATCCTTAAATACATTCAAACTTTGTAGTTGTTGTTTAGTATTTAACCTCACTTACTCCTACATTTAATGCATCATCTTATGATGCAGACACAAGTAACCAGGATTAGCACGCAGTGCTTCATTGATCTAGTTTGAGCATTTAGAGTTAGTGGTGAGCCTCCATACATTTCGGAGGACTCTTTTATCGATTTCCATATTTTCTTGATAGAATATTGTGCGGGTTGTCCCAACGTTCATCTGCTTACTAGTTGAGGCTTCATAGACAGATAGATAGAAAAACAATCCATTTCTAAGTCTTTCTTTTTACGTGTAAGGTTTTTTAACTTTGAGACTTGTGTGTCATTTTTGCCTAGAAAATAACTAAAAATATTTATTTTCAGAATGTTTTAATTTCTTAATTGAGTTAAGTTAAGTCTTCTGTTGAGTTAAGTAAGCAAGACCAAGGGTTCTCTCAAGGCTAGAAATGGTCATTCGTTTCCATCCACGTCAAGGGTAACATGTCATTCATATAGTGTTTTGATGTAAGCACTCAATATTATAAATTTCAAGTAGAGTAAGTATACCATCACTAATTTAAACTTCTATGTTCTCTTTAAATTCTATACAAAAAATACTTAATATGTTTTTCATTTAACCTAAGACATAAAATTTTATATCAAGAGTTGCAAATAAAAGAAATCTATGGAAGTGTCATCTACAAATTATGCACCTTTTCTTTTATTTTTAGAGTTGTGAAATGTTTGTTTGTTTTTCCTGTAGTGTATACTCTGACTTTACCAATCATCGAAAGATATACTAAGATTAATTTTATAACCATCTCCTAATCGATTTAGCAACCTTGCCATTCATTTACTTGATGAAATTCTAAATAGGTTGTATTTTTGAAATTTTGTTAGAACTACCACACTTTCTAAGGATTGTAAATATACTTCCTGTAGAATTCCCCATGTGAAATTTCATCAGACAGTCTAGGAAATAGTAGAGGACTTGACATCTCCAACTGTTGTATTTATTCCAATTCTCAGATGTTTCCCTAGGTTTCATGTAAGAATAACATTGAAAGTTACCCTCGACATTAGTAGCCTAAAAGTATGTCCTATCGATTGATATATTAGCTTTAAATGAAGCAATGTTACCTCAAAATGATCCCAGCTGAAATACCTGAGAGCAGGAATAAACGAAAAAATATTGTAAAAATCATTGTTTTCCTCTAGAACTAATTTTGTAGGCTCATACAAAACAATTGAAAGAGGAGGTACATTTTCTAGATATATCAACTGTATATTGCCACAAAAGTCAAATTACCTTAGCTTAGGAGCATTGAAACTCATGAGGTACAGATTGTCTATGTCTTTAAGCACCAAATACTCAAGCAATGGGCAATTAAAGATCAAACTTTCAAACATATCAGAATATAATGATACAAATTCATTTAGGCTAAATAAACTTATTAAATACCTGAACGAAGCATGGAAGCTGTATTTCACATTCAATGAGATACAAATGCCTCAATGATGAGCAATTAAAAAGGATGTAAGGGATCTTGTATGGTGGATAAGTAAATGGAAGTTTAAGGACGAAATGTTAAACGAAACTTTTGTCGAGCAAATGTATCAAACGAACAACATTAGGACATACTATTAGACTACTAATATCAAGGGTAACTTTCAATGTTATTCCTATATGAAACCCAAAGAAACAATCAAAAATGGTAATATATCCAATGGTAGGGAATGTCAAGTACTCTAGTGTTTCCCGGACCTTTTGATGAAATTTCACCTGTGGAATTCTACAGCAAGTATATTGCCATTCTATAGAAAGTGTACTAGTTCTTACTACATCTCGAAAAGACCAGTTATTTAGAATGTCATCGATTAAATGAATGGTAAGGTTTCTTTGTTGATCAGGAGAAGGTAAATGTTGTCTTTGTTCATCTGGAAGCATGATAATCTGTAGAAATTAAACAAGAATACCACTGGTAAGGTCCGGCTATACACTACACGAACAATAAACAACTGTTCTTCACCTTATTCAATTAACATGTCACAACTATTACAATAAAAAAATAGGTACATAATTTGTAAATTCCATTTGCTTTGATGTCTTTAATTTGCAACTCTTGATGTAAAATTCTCTTGCTTATGTTAAATCAAACAAATAAAAGTATTTTTCTATATAATTTTAAGAGAACTTACAACAATAAATTAGTGATGTTATACTTATAGTAGTAGAAAATTATAGTGTTGAGTGCTTACATCAAAACACTATATGAATGACATGTGTTTATCGTAATATTATAAATCAATAAATAACACTTGAACTTTCTTCAACACTAAAGGAATCATTTGGTAATATATAAAAAAAATAGTATTTGTATTAAATTTTTGTACAATGGTTGACTGTGAATTTAACATAGGTACAACTAATACTAGTATTACAATTAACATTTTTTTGGATATATGATTCCAAACATTTGTTCTACTAGAAGATGAAAATAACAATTTAATGAACTATAGAATTAAATTTCAATATTTTGGTGAAAGAGAATAAAAAAATACATCAAAAAATTTTAGTTTATGTATAAGCTATTAATAAGAACATCAAAATCATGTGAAATAATATTATTTTGTTAATTCAAATATTCATATCAAAAATCATAATTAAACCTAAAACCATCAAGACTTGAATTAGAAATCAAATTCCTATATATAAATTTAAACAAGGTTGATGATTGAACAAGCTGATAATCATTATTCAAGACTAAGCCATAAGTACAAATACCTTTATTCTATGTTTTCTCAAGATAGCATAATTTGAATGTCACAGATATACTACTTTTTCTTGATAGTGTAATTATTTGATAAGCTATACTTTTCATAATATTGTCATTGTTTGAAAACTACAATCTTAAGAGGAGACGGGTTTGAAACTACTTCATTTAGTTGCTACTATTACACAATGAATCAGAGTATACTATAGTTCTTTTAAAAAAAAAAAAAATATCACTGTTATTATTGTTGTTTTAGTTAGGGTTTCTTTAGAGGGTAACTCAATGCCTTTAAAGATGAGGCTTATGCCTTAGGCTCCCAAAATCGAAAGGCCTAGTTTTTTAGCAAAAATAAATTTTTCTTAAGCTTTTTGTAGCAAAACCAAAGAATGTTTTAAATTGTTTTGGAACTCATTTTTATGGATCAATTTTAAAATTTTACTTCCACATGGCATGCTTAAGACAAGAAGAATAAAAAAATTATTTTGGTATATATATATATATATATCTATATATATATATATATATATATATATATCTTTCAAGATCATAAAATAGAAAACTATTTTTATCAAAAAGATAGAAATAAGTTGAACCTCACGTTAGTAATAAAAATTTATGCCTCCAACTTAATTTGGCTTTAGACCACTAATTAGATTGAGCCGTTACTGAGTTTATTTATTAATTGTGTGTACTAATTAATGGTAAAATGATCAATTAAGAAAGGATATATGTTGAATACTGACTAATATTTTCTTCTTCATATTTTTTACTTGTTATTTGCTTTCAACACTCTCTAGACCACCCCAAACCAAAAAAAGGTGTATTTATTACATTTCAAAGTAGTTCTTGGAGGTATTAGGACTTGTAATGAAAATGTGTGTCCTTAAAATTTCGGTAATAGTTCAAAAGAGTATTTATGCTTTTTTTAAAAAAATATTTAATACATAAAAACTTTATTATGTTTTTCCCTAACTTTTTCTTTATGGAAGTTGTGGGTTCTCGGAATAAATAAGAAGCATTATCTTTATTTTATTTCGATTCCTAGCATGATGTAGTAAATCTATCAAAAAAATATAGTTGTAGTTTATTAAATGTCCATTTTTAACAGATTTTTCTTTCTTCAATGTTAATAGTGGTGTCTAAAACATATGTCATAATAGAACATAAAAATTTGTGTCTATAACTAGCAAAAATGAACTTATGAATTGAAGAATTCAGGTGCACCAATAAACTTAAAAGAAATAAGGGTTTTAGCTAGATTCAAACCCTTGGTTTGTGGGTGATTTCTATAGCACAAGGATATCTCTACACTCATTAAGAGTGTGTTGTTAATTATTTGTTTTTCGTTGTCAAAGATATATATACTAGTTTATGCGCCCACACATACGAATGTGGGTCACTACAAAAAAGACAGTGTTTAGCGACGAAACCAATTTTGTCGCTACATGACAACTGATTAGCAACAAACTAGCCATTTGGTTGCAAAAAATACAAACAATTCTTTGAGTTCTATCATAGCAACGGATTGGCGATGGAATATGTTTTGTCTTGTTCAATAATAACAGGAAACTTTGGCGCCTTAAATTTCAATAAGGATTATGCAACAAAGTATTTATTACGAATTTAATAATATATTGCGATGGAATGAGTGACGAAAAAGTATTTCTAGAGTTCTAAATATATTTTTATTGAATTTAAATTATGTAGTGACAGAAATTTTCGTCGGTACAATTTAATGAAGATAATTAAATTTATTTGTAGCGACGGATGTCATAATCCATCACTATGTTTGTAGGTAGTTTTTTCTTACCAAGTCATAGCCATAAATCCATAGAAAACACAAAAAAATTTCAATCCCTAAAAAATAGGGTTTTCTCCCAACAGTAGCAGCTGAAAGATTCACCCATCTATCAGGTATTGCTCTCATCCCTTCTCCTTTTGATTCAACCCGTTTCCTTCTCCTTTCGATTTCTCCCCTCTCCTTGTCCTTTTGATAGCTCCCGTCTCATGTGAAATTTCTCATGCCTCAGGTGAAAGGTGAAATTTCTCTTGTCTCATCCATCCTCAGGTGAAAGGTAAGCTTCTGCCTTTGGTAATTTCTCTTTTTTCATCTATTGGGTGAGCTTGTAGTGCAGTGAACAGGATTGTGTTGACTTCTATTTGATGAAAAATAACCGGGGGAACAGGATACCGTTAGCAGGAAAGACCATTAGTCTTTTGGAAACTTTCTTTGATACATAATATTAAGCTATTGATGTACACATTATGAAATTCTTGTATTTATTTATTGTATGTTCTCTTCTTAAAGGCCAATTTAGTTTCTACCCTTTTCTCAAAACAACTACTTGTTAGAAAGCATTATGTTTTTTTTCAGAACAATTAATTATAATTTGTTCGAATAAATAGTATACTAAGTACTTCCTTACAAATGTGATGCTTATTTTGTTTTACATTGCTTTTAGCAACACAGAACTTTTGCTATTTTCTAATACAATTTTTTTTTTACTTTTTTCGAACATGTGCTCTGTATTAGGTTGTTGGGTTTAAGAGAGAATTCACTATTTTAACTTATCGGGGGGAAAACGAAGAAGAATTCACTTATCAGTTTTCTCCACTTCTTCCTCCTCATCTTGTGCCTCATCATCTTTAGCCTCGTTGGCGATATCATCGACAATATAATTATCATCTACCACACTGTAGGTTCTTAGTCTATTATTTCCGGCTGCTGGGCATAATTTTCACTTAATCCCTCCCCAAGAAAGAGGTGTTTCATGAATTCTTTATTTCATTCATGCAACTTTATACCTTAGATCAACTCATCAAGCTCTTAATCAACATAAATAAATAAAACAACATAGCTGGTGAGGAACGACATGGATTTGAATGATATCCCAAGACAACTAGTTAAAGTTTATACACTTGGAATAACATTTTCATCTTCTTCTTTCTACTCAACTTGAGGAACCCAATGTGGCATGCCTCTAGAGGATTTATTCTCTTTTCTTTCTGCGCTTGTTGGTAGAGTATATTTTGGTTCAATCTGTTGGTACACCTTGTGCTTCTACTTCTTCCTTAATTATGATAAAATCATTTTACTAGCAGCTTTTGGTTTCAAGGCACTTTGTTCAGGTCCTTTTATGACTTTCCTCAGTCTCTCCTTAATAAGTATGTAATCACACTCGAATATCTTCCCTCGAATTGAAGGTCCTTCATTGATTAAAGTTTTTAAAAGCTTCATGTGGTGCAACCTCCACTATTCAAAATACCTTTGTTTAAAAGAGGTTTCCGTGGGATTGGAATATAAAAATCCTTGGGCATCATGATATAAAGGAGTTTTCCCCTTCTTGGAACACATCGTTTGCGTCACCTGTGGGTCCATCTTAAGCAACATACCTGAATGTTACGACCAACTAAATTACATCTTATAGTGGAAAACAAAAGCTACAAATTTAAATAGAACATGACCACAATAAACCTAGGGAAAAGGAATGAACATACAAACAAACAATTAGAAAAACAACCAACCACTAAACATGAAATTAGGGCAAGGCAGTCTACTATTAGTACAATTAACATGCCCACTATCTAGAAAAGCTAAAAAATGTGAGCTTGTCAATTAAAAAAAGAAAAGAATAGATGTTATAGTAATGTGGACCTGGGGGGAAAAATCATGAATTAAAGGCTATATAATCTTTTTCTGACTATTCCACAACCTTGGAGATAATGCATGTCTAATTTGCATAGAAATGGTCAGTTTTCTCAAAAGTAAAAATAAGGAATTTTCAGCCTGTTGGTTGCTGTATATGTTGGTGCAATTTTGTCCTATTTTAAACTTTGAGACTTTTTATGCAATTTAAGTGTTATTTTGATGCGATTCTAGTGTCTTTTTAGAGAGAAACTACTTCTACTATTTTGGTGTATTTCGATCGTTCTTTTGAGGTTTTTCTGGTGCAATTTTTGTGTTGTTGGTATGATTCTATTGTTGTTTTACTGTGACTCTAGTGCAGTTGTTTTTGGTGCAACTCTAGTCTTCTTTTAGTGAGAATTTGTTGTTGTTTCAGAGTAATGTAACCTCGATCAAGTACTCTCAAGTATGAAACATCATACAAGATTGATGTATCATATTAAAGGTGCCTGACTCGAGCTAGCTTTAAAAAGTCAATCCTCAGCATCTTTTGAAGGTACACCTATTAATTGGAGAGTGTTGCCGAGGGGTGTTGAGGAGGGGGATTTCGCTTAATAGTTAGTTGTCATTGTCTGTGTGGTACACTTTCCAATTAGCATATTTATTGACTATGTGGGTGTAGCAAAGAGTTCAAACCCTATTATTTCATAATGTTAATACTCTAAGGAACTACTTTTTCTAATGTGAGTATAATTATATGTAGCCAATACTCTGAGTATTATTGACCATGTGGGTGCAGCAGATAGTCCATCTTGTTGTAAAAACACAGTTCTTTCAACCCTTAAAAGCTTGTGTATTTTCTATATTTTTCTTCAAAATTTGGTTTGTTCCATATCTTTAATGCTCTCATTTTATTTACTTATTATAGAAAAAATATGAATAAATGTTAAAGGGAAAAACATTGTCTGAAACTAATATTGATCAATATGAAGCCTATTACCAAGATGCGGGGAAAGAAAGGAAAAGAAGAATGTACGCTGTTGAATCTGAAGCAAAAAATTACTATAGGATGATTCTTTGTGACTCATCATCATTACCACCTCCATTTTCTCAATCAACATCAACAACAAATATGGACGAGTTTATAAAGAAAACGATGCCAGCACTAACTAGTCATCTTGTTCCTATTATAGTTGAGCCGGTGCAAACTTCGATTACTCCATTCGGAAATCCATTAACTGCGGCACCCATGCCTCGTGCTAGTAATGAGACGATTTTGATACATCAATTTGAATTTGATAGCTCCACAACTTGAGTTTTTGATAATGTCATAGTTTTAGGAAACTACAAATTGCTCATCGTAACATTTTGATGAACATAGGTTCATTTAAGAGTACTTGATAGTTTTATTTGGGTATTTTTTAACTAGAAATATGTTGTTTTGGAGTTTTCTATTTATATATTACGAATCGTCTATGAGTATTATATTATATGATTTCTTAATTTTGGAGTATTTAGTAATTTTAATTTAATTTGTTTCAGCATTGCATATTTACAGTAACCAAATCAAATGAGAAGAACAATTTTTAGCATCAAACCTATATAAGTATAATGGCGAATCAGTCCGTCGCTATCATCTGGCAACGGAAATGTTTCGTCACTGTTACGTCACTAAATTTGTGACGAAACACCATTTTTCTTCATAGAATTATAAATTTAGCAAAACAATTATATAAATATAATGACAACAAAGTTCGTCGCTAACATATTGCGACGGAGATGATTCGTCACTAGGAAGTCACTAAACTTGTGACGAAACTCATTTTTCGTCACTAACAGCTTACTATGAGTATAATAGCAATAGACAACACTCTGTTGCTAATCTGTCGCTAATTGTGATTAGTGATGAATTTTTATCATATAGTGAAGGATTGTGTCCGTCGCTAAACACTACTTTTTGTAGTATCAACCTCTCATAACATGATAAAGTTACTTCATGAGTGAAGATTATTAGTTCAAGTTCAAGGCTCTGATACAGCATGTAAAAGCATAAACATTTATGCTAATAAACAAATTATATATATGCTTACCAGGATATTGAATGAGTGTATTTGAGGCAGAAAACAAAATCAATCTCCCTTTTTCCTATCTTACGCTACTGTAACTTTCGTTATTGAATCGAATGGAGGCAGTCACCCTAATTAACACAAAACGAACAATTTATGAGATTTCACAGAAAATGTTATTGTTTTGTTGTGCAACATATAATCTAATGAAATGACAAAATCTATTTAATCATATATTTATTTAAAAGAGAACCTTAATCCTACCTACGTGGGGACACCACAATAAAGAATTTACTTTTATCTTTATTTATTTCAATAACAAGCCTTCATGTTTCTTGAACAGATGTGTCTTTTATAAAAAAAATTGACTTTAATGAAGACTTGGGACTTTTATTAAAAATTGTGACTTCTTTGAAAAGTTGTGTATGTAATGAAAAGTTGTGACTTTTATCAAAAGTTGTGACTTTTAAGATAAGTTGCGACTTGAATGAAAAGTTGCGAATTTATGACAAGTTTTAGGATTTTACAAAAGGTTGTGAACTTTCGGAAGGGTTAACATTTCTGATAAGGAACAACAAACATTTGTTCACACTACTTTGTGTTGTCTATCAATACGAGAATTTCCTCTCATTTTAAAACAACAAAAATTCTGATCTTCTTCTTCTATATCCGCAAAAATAAATATTTTTTGTACTTTGCTCTTTTTAAGTGACTTAGTACCCATTATTTTTTATCAATAAGTTTGTGAATAAAATCGTTTCATCCTAAGAGGATGTATTTTATTAAACCTCTTATATTGGAGGGGAATAGTTTTCTTAACGGGACATTACGTATTTAGTGGACTCGATTTTTTCCTTTATAATTCATGCTTTTTATGCATATCCTGGTATGTTTTTTTACACTCATTAATTTATGTTTATTATGTGAATTGTTGTTTTTGAGTACATGTTTTAAACATTGTTTTTATGTTTCTACAAAGTTATTTTCTCTGGTTATATTTAACATATACACATAGTACGTATATTTATTGTGCAGAAAATAATTATTGAACTAAGTTCCAAAAATTCATATTTTGATATTCTATATTAAATTATAAAAGTACTATATATAATCTTTCCTAATATCTTTTTTACATAGATATGAATTTTTTCACTTATAAATTGAAGAAATTTATTATGCAAGTTCAAAAGTTAATAATTGTTTTCATGTCTAATCATAATTTCTTTTTTTGAATATGTTAACAAATTTTTGAATTTTATACAATTGTGATATAAATCTAAGGAGAAAATTCGAAAAATTGTTAACATATTTAAAAAAGAAATTATAATTGCACATGAAAATAATTATAACTTTTGAACTTGTATAATTAATTTCTTCAATTGATAAGTGACAAATTTCATATCTATGTAAAAAAGATATTATGTAAGATTTTATATAGTACTTTTAGAATTTAATATAGAATATCAAAATATGTATTTTTTGAACTTAGTTCAATAATTCTTTTATGCACAATAAATATATGTACTACATGTGTATATATTCTATTTAACCAGAGAAAGTAACTTTCTAGAAACATAGAAAAACAAAGTTTAAAACATGTAGTAAAAAACAACAATAATGTTGAATAAAGAACCAATAATTTATTATATCGTGAATAATTCATTCATTAGAGGTTCTTCAGTTATGTGATACTGAAAAATAATTAAATTCATGTTGAATATTGCTAATATTTTTTAAGAACCTATTTTTCTATTATTTCTGTATGGGTATTAGTTAAAAATTTATTTGCATTTTGAATGCAATTATTATTTATGATAACGGAAAGCGCGGAAAAATTACCTGGTTATTAAAATAAAATAAAACTTATATGGTACAACTAATTTATTATATGCAATTATCATAATACTAATATTAGTAGTCAATGCTAAAAATAATTATTATTTATAGCCAATCTTTTTATTTCTTAGAAAAAAATGTTAAATACACATGGCTATCTACAATTTGGTTGTAACATTAGGCATTTCTAGGCTAATCTTCATTTGCTCTAATAAATCGCGACTCATCCAAAAGAGGATAATTGTTTGGTAGTTATTAATAAGTTTTTCTTGTATAAGTTCATTTATTCCATTGATTTTTCTTATATTTTAATCTTAGGCATTGTAAGGGACGGTAATTGATCCAATTGGACCAATTTACGTCAATTATTATAGGTCAAGACAAAAAAATGGGTCAAGATCCAATCTAAACTAAATTTGATTGGATTAATATGAATTGAGCCAAAATGGGGCAGCTAATGAGTAATGACCCAACTCAACTCAATTTTTCCCTAAGATTAATTATTTTATTAATTATTTTAAAATAATATAATACAAAATAACATTATTGATAAAAATATTTTATGAATATATATATATATATAAAAAGGAAAAAGCATAAGTACCCCCTCAACCTATTCCTTAAATCTCACCGACACACTTATATTATACTAAGTTCCTATTACCCCTTGAAATTGTTTAATAAATAATTTTCTACCCATTTTAGGCCTACGTGAAACTACTTTGAGAGAAAAATTAACCTGCGCTAGACCCCGAAAGATAGTGTTTGTAATACTTTGAAAATCTAAGACCTGTTCTAGAGCCTAACATAAGTGTCATAAGGTCTAGACACTGTTATAAAGTCCATTTTAATGCATACAAGTCATTTAGAGAATCTAGAAACCAAAACGTCCAAGAACGTCCATGAAGTCCATAAACTAGTTCAAGGAGGTACTAGCGTGCCTTAATTTATTTGACTAGTTTTTAGGAAGCGGAAATTGATGAAATTTGGTTGAAGGTTGTCTAACATGTGTTTAGGTTTATTCATGGTCGAAATGTACGGGTACGACTCCCCAAGGACCAACCAGGGTCCCTTAAGGAGGACCCTTGCAAGAGTGGGCCAAAGCTGTCAAGAGACAGAGTCACCAACAGATCCCATAGACGGGCCGTTGGTGAATCGACAGGGCATCGATTCCAGTCATCGATGGGCACTAAAAAAATATCTTTAAAGGGTATTTTTCACTCTTTCTAAATTACCTACGGATGTGCAGCACGGAAGAACGGGTGGGTCATCGATTGACCCACGATCCGTCAATCGTGGTGTCGTTTGTGGAGGCCTAGTTTCTGCACGTTTTTAGTTAGTTCTAATTACGTAGTTAAGCTGTTAGGTCATTTTTAAGGGTTTAAATAAAGTCTAATTAAGTCATTTAACACCCCATATAAAGAGTCGAACCCCATTAGACATTTAAACTGTCATAACTAATAAACCAAACTCTCTTCCTTCTCTCTTCTTTCTCTCTCTAGTTAAGAACACCATTGAAGACCAAGCTAGGGAAGGGTTAAAAGGATTCAAAGAGTCAAATTTAACCATCAATATTCATCAATTAACAAGGTATGTAATCTAATTCACCTTTTAGACCTCCTTCCTCAAAGGGTTAGATCAAATAGATTTCCAAAGTTGAGTTTTCAAGTGGGTTTTCATCCAATACGAAATTGATGATATGAATTGATTTGTTCATAATTTCTCTTGGATATTTTGATTATATTAACATGGAATTTAACTCAATTATGATATATATATATGTTGATGGTTTAGTCTAGATTGTAGAAGATGACCTTAACCCTTAAACCGAGGTTATGATCTTTATATGAATTATATTGTATTGGTTCAATTGACTTGGTTTTTGGCTTAATTACTACTAGATTATGTTGTTATACTAATCATGAAATAATTAGGGTTAATTGCAGTCCTATCATGCTAGTTCTTGAGAAGTTGATATAGGTTATGAAGTATATTATGAATTGACCTAAGTATTTTTTGTTAAGTTATGATCTAGTATTGTATTGTGATGTAGTGATTCTTCTAGCCTTGTTATCATGTAGGTCATTGAATTATGATAATGATATACCCCAATTGGGTTTAATTAAAGGTTGATGGTAAGACCTTGATGATGAATTATGAAGGAGACTTCGTAAGTCTTATGATCCCTATTCTTTACTTCAAATTGTGGTTAATTGTGATTAAGTCACGATGTGTTATTGGAGTATTCCTTGTATTAGGATTGATAAGATGGTATGATGTTGAATTTAAATATCTTGACTATGATTTTTTGAGGTGATGGCTTATGATGTAAATGTTATAAGGATGATGAACAATTTGCCAATGTGCCTTATCATGATATGAAAATGTTAATGTGCTAACCTCACATATATGAGTTGTAACGAAAGGACAATACTCAAGCAATTTTTATTGAGCTATTATGATGATGATGTTATAAAAGGGTTAGACCCTATGACCTACAATAAGTTATGGTTATTAATAAAGACATTAAAAACATTTCAAGAGGGACTTTAGCTTACCACCAAGTCAACTTTACAATGGGAGGTCATTACTTTCCATAGAGGAAAATCAACCCTATAGTTCCTCATGTGGTGTTGACTCCCGAATGAGGGATACTCATCCGATTGATTCCCATGGGAGGAAGATCCAAATGCCAAGTGGTATGTAGAGAGATTACACCTATCTATGATTTCTTGAATTATGTTGCCCCCATAGGAAGGCTAGCCAGTGGATCCACCTATAAAGCTACGTTTATGTTTGATTTTCCTTTGGCCAGTAGACCACGTTCCATCGGTGTAAGGTTTTACAACACCAGATTTCACACTTAGCTCTTTTGGTCTATGTCAGTTAAGGAAAGTGCTCTTTTGATTTAAGCACTCAATACTATAAATTTCTAGTACATTAAGTATAACAATACAAATTTAAACTTCTAAGTTCTTTTCAATTATATAAAAAATACTTTGTATGTGTTTTCTTTAACCTAAGGCAGACAATTTTATATCTAGACTTGCACATAAAAGAAATCAATGCAAGTGTCATCTACAAATTATGCACTTTTTATTTATTGTTAGAGTTGTGACATTCGTTGTTCGTGTAGCATATATTCTGACCGTACCAATTCTATTCTTTTTTAATTTCTAAAGATTATCATACCTATAGATGAATACAAACTAAATTACCTTGTCCTGATCGACTTAGAAACCTTGCCATTCTTTTAATCGATGACGTTCAAAATAGGTTGTCTTTTTGAAATGTTGTAAGAAGTTGTACACTTTCTGAGAATTGGATATATACTTGTTGTAGAATTCGACATGAGGAATTTGATCAAACGGTCTGGCAAAAACAGTAGAGGAATTGAAATTCCCTACCATTAGATTTACTCCCACTCTTGATGTTTCCTAATGTTTCTTATAAGAATAAATTGAATGTTACGCTCGACATTACTAGTCTAAAGGTATGTCCTAATGTTTATTGTTTGATATATTTGCTTGACACAAACCGGTGATTCTTCTTAGAGTTTTTTCTTCCCTGATGAGGAAGAATCATGTCAAACATATCCCTTAGGAAACAAGAAATTCCTTTCAACCATACAAAAAGTAAGTTCCCATTTAATAATTCAAGCTCATCTAAGAGAATTTAACACACAATATCACTTCAAAATAAACATCAACTCAATAATTCAAAATTTAATGATGCCTCTACGAGTTTCTTCTTCCCAGATATGGAAGGATCATGTTCAACACAATTACTTCTCGATCTAACTTGGACAAATCCTATAATAGGAAAGAATTCCTACTATTTAAAAAGTAAGTTTCCACTGAATGTTTCAAGCTCCTTAAGAGAATTCAACACCCATCATAACTGCGAAATAAACTACCAATATCTAAAATCATACATCATTTAAGAACAAGCATTAAATGTGAAAACCATATTTGTTCCCCAACAGAGTATTCAAAACATTCATCCAGGTTCACAATTCTATGATTACAAGAAGATAAAATCTTTATAGTACCTTAAAGCAAAGGCAAAACACAACCTTCCTACTCTATCAACAAGACGTCTCATTTCACTTTACACTTCCAAAACATTTTAGCCAAAGATTAAGAAGGATTTTCATAACGAATCTAATCAACAAGATACAGAACTTCTGGTTTCGATGATTCTCGTTGAAAATTAGTTATCTCCGTGAGTACTTTGAGAGATTTGTTAGTTTCCGTTTTGCTAGGCTTGATTTCAATTTTGACAAGTGCTGGAGACTTTGCCAATAAAACCTTCACAAGTTGCATTTCACCCCCTTCTAATAGTACATTATAAAACTTAACTGTCCTCAGATGATTAAATGTGATGTCCGAGAAGCTTGCAGGAATCTCATCAACAACCAACTTGGCACAGGTTCGAAATAATCCCCATCATAAAGGAGACACCCCTAAGAAAAAACCATCAAATTCCTTACATACGAATATAAAAATTTTGGTAAGATAGAGAGAAAAATAAACATTGACAACATGAATTTCTATTTCTTCCAAATTGGAGAGCTCCGTAGCATGCAAAGATCAAACGAAAGCTCAGAAAACACTCCAAGAGTAATAAAACATATGAATAGGCGTTTGAGACAGTTAAGAGCTAATGGAAGCAATGTTTCTATACATTTAGTTTATCCAATATCGAAGTACAAATAAAATAACAAAAATCAGGATGCCAAAAAGAAAAGTACATTTATGGAAATACGAATAAAATTAAGAAACATTACATCAAAATTGTCCTAGCGAAAACACTCAAGAGAAGGAATAGACAAAAAATTATTGTCAAAATTATATGTTTCCTCCAGAACTAATTCTTTAGGCTCGTACAGAACATTGCAATGAAGAGGAAAATTTTCTAGATATATAAACTATATATCGCCATGAAAGACAAATGACCTTAGCTTAGTAGAATTAATACTCATGGGGTATGGATTTTCTATTTCTTTTAGCATCAAATCCTCAAGCAGTGGGCAATTAGAGATCAAACATTAAAACATATTATAAGATAATATTACAAATTATAATTTTAGGCTAATCAACTTATTAAATCCCTGAAAGAAGAATGGAAGATGTATTTCACATCCTATGAGATACAAATGCCTTAATGTTGAACAATAAAAAAAGAAGCAAGGCATCTTGCATTGTGGATAACTAAATTGAAGTTTAAGGACGAAATGTTTGAATGAAATTTGTGTCGAGCAAATGTATCAAATGATCAATATTACAAAATACTTTTAGACTAGTGATTTCAAGGGTAACTTCCAATGTTGTTCCTATATGAAAACTGAAGAAACAATCGAGAATGGGAATAAATCCAATGGTAGGAGATGTGAAGTCCTCTAGTGTTTCCTAGACCGTTTTATCAAATTTCACCTCTGAAATTCTACAGCAAGTATATTGACAATCCATAGAAAGTGTACTAGTTATTACCACATATTGAAAAGATAACTTATTTAGAATTTCATCGATTAAATGAATGGCAAGGTTTCTTAGTCGATAAGGAGAAGGTAAATGTTGTCTTTGTTAATCTGGAGGCATGATAATGTGTAGAAAATAAACAACAATACTGTTGGTAAGTTCAGGGTATACGCTACATGAACAATATACAATTGTTCTTCACCTTATTCAACTATCATGTCACAACTCTAACAATAACAGAAAAGGCACATATTTTGTCCATGAAATTTTCTTTGATTTCTTTAAGTTGCAACTCTTGATATAAAATTGTTCGGTTTCGGTTAAATAAAATAAATATAAAATTTATTTGCATATAACTTTAAGAGAACTTAGAAGTGTCAATTAGTGAGGTTATACTTATCGTACTAGAAAATTATAGTATTGAATGCTTACATCAAAACACTAGAAGAATGACATGTGTTTATCGTAACATTATAAACCAATAGATAACACTTGACACTTTCTTCAACACTAAAGGAGTGATTTGGTAGTATATATAAAAATATATTTGTATTAATTTTAGTACAATGGTTGAATGTAAATTTATCTATGGTACAAATAATACTAGCATTACAACTAACCTTTTTTGGGATATATGACCCCAAATATTTGTGCTACAAAAAGCTGAAAATATTAATCTGGTTAACTACACACTTAATTTCAATATTTTGGTGAAAGGCGACTTATAAGACTCTCATGGCTGCCAATGCCTTTCCCCAATCTCAAACTATGGAAGAGTCAAACCTTAAAAATACCTATGCATCTCTTATGAACTATAATCCTGCAACACTGGCCAAAACAATCTTGAAACCTATTTTAATTAATACACGGGGAACCAACTATCCGTTTTACTTATACGGAATTAGATGAGATGCTGTGGAAGAGGGACTTCATCAAGAAGAAATTATGAACCTTCCCTATGGTGAACCAAGATTACACGAACTGATAAAATTAATTCCCAAACAGTTAGTCAGCAAAGGATATTGTTTAATTGGCTCGCTTGCAGCACGACATCTTTTAATTCGTTGTGATCTTTATGAAGGTTTTTTCTCTGCTCTTTCAAAACTGGTTGTTCATTTTAAATTTAATTGGGCGCAACATCTGTTTCGTAACATTTCATGGACACAAAATTTTAACCCGAAGGAAGAAACTGCAAAAGCTTTTGCGTGGGTTTCGCGACTGGATCTGCAACAAAATCTTTTCGCTTGAAGACCTTTGTTATCCATTGCATGGTCTGTTAGTAAGCCAGTAGCCATAGATAAAGACACTCAAGATAGGAAAAGACCTAGGACCGCTAGAGTTAAGGTCATTCTTGATCTTATGGACAAACATCCAAAACGAGTAAGGATACACTTTTTGGATGAACAATCTGGTAGGATCGTTGAACACTATCAACAGATTGTGTTTGATAATCTTTCTTTGCATTGTACAAATTGTAAGCCTCAATGTCATTAAGATGTTGACTCCGACTAATGATCAAGAAAAACAAAAGGGGAGAGGGTAATCATGATGACATCGGGCAGCAAGGTGACAAAAAATAATGTGGAACAATTGCAGGGTGATGCACGAGACTTCTTGAATGTAAGATAAAAAGAAACTAAAAGTAAAATCTCTAAGGATACGTATAATGCAAGTAATGTGAACGGAATACCGAATATCAATTCTATGCAGCACCTAACTACTGAAAATAGTGGCAATACAGGCCAATATTAGTTGGACAAAGGTTTGTTCATGAGGAACTTTTGGTGTCTGGAAAAAATGTTCAGGAGGGCCTTTTGGTGCCTGGACTAGAGTTTCAGTCGTTAAACATCTCCGAAAATAATCTGGCTGATGCTACTAAAACTTCAGATAATGGCCAAGAATATCAAGAAGGCGATACATGTTTAATTGCATGTGAAGATCAAGTTGGTTCGAATGCAGATAAAGGGGTCAAGAGGGTAGGGAGTGAACCTTCAGATACAACTAATGATAAGATTGGACTTCAAGGAAAGAAAACTTATTCAAAGGCTTTTGTTGTTGCCATTACAAGTCGCTTCTTGGAAGCTATTGACTGAAGATTTAGCCATTAACACCACTCCTACTTTTGTGGCACAACTAAAATAACTCGGACAGTCTAATACAGTTGATAAAGCAAGGGTAGCAGTTGATGTTAGAGCTCAAATTGGTTCTCCAGGAGCCTCTCAAATTAAGCCTCATCTTTCTCTTAGCTCTCAAATTTTTGACAAAGGGCTTCTTGATGTGTTGGTGAGTTCTAATATTAAAAAGTTGAATTCCGTTACACCTATTAACACAAACAAACAACTACAAGATTTTGGTAGTAGTTATTTTTCCACAAATAGATTTGCTAGCCTACAAGATGAGGAAACCTTTGAGGAATGTGAAGTAGAGGATATGTTCAGTTATTATTTTCAAATGCACCTACTGATGAAGATATTTCTCCTAGGCAACAACGCGACCACAAAAAGAAGCATGGAAGAAAAAATAGTTGGGATAGTAAGATGACTCGAGAGCATTTTCTAAGGCACCTACCGATATTACAGGCAAAGCAGAATCACATAACAATGCCAAAAACTTTAACGAGATCCAATAAATCTAAGGTGATTTGATGAACTATCCAAAATTGTTTGACAGATTTGAAGAGGAAGACAATAGGAAAACACTTCAGGTTTCTTTAGAAGGGCAATATATCTTTGTTATTTCATAATTTTGTAAACTGAAGTTTGTGTTTAATTACTCAAATCTTATCATGGATTTTAAACTTTCGTACTACTAAATCATCCTCATCTGTAATATCATCAAAGAATGTGTTATAAACTTTGTGATGATCATAGAATACATAGTTCTCTCTAGGTCTTATTTTCTTCATGCGTGTTAATTAGTAGAGGTATTGTACCTCATTAGAATTGGTAAGGTAAGGTCTAGCCCCCCTTTCTTGTACTTATCACTGTTGAGCTTTTATTTTAATTATATCAATAATAAAAGGCCGCTAGACAGTGTCTAGTGGTATAAAAATAAATAAATTATATTAATAAAAAAAAATATTTTGGTGAAAGAGAATTAAAAAATACATCATGAAATTTGAGTTTATGTATATGCTATTAAGAAGAACACCAAAATCATGTGAAATACTATTATTTTTTTAATTCAAATATTCACATCAAATCCCATAACTAAATCTAAAACCATCAAGACTTGAATGAGAAATCAGACCTACAAATTAAACAAAAAATCGCTGATATTTGAACAATGTGATATTCATTATTCAAGACTAATCCATAAGTTCGTAAGCCTTGAATCTATGTTTTTTCAAGATAGCATAATTAGAATTTCACAAATATTTTAATTTTCTTAATAGTGTAATTATTTGAAAAAACTAAACTTTTTCGAAATAATGTTATTATTTTAAAAATTAAAACCTTCGGAGGATACAAGTTTGAAATACTATAGTTCTTTTTTGAAAAAAAATATTACTGTTGTTTTAATTAGGGTTTATTGAGAGGGTGGCTCAATGCCTTTAAATATGAGGCATATGCCTTAGGTCCCCAAAATCAAAAGGCCTAATCTTTTTATTACAAAATAAAATTATCCTAACTTTTTTGTAGCAAAAACAAAGAATGTTTTAATTTGTTTCAGAATTGATTTTTCTGGATAACTTCCACATGGTATGTTTAAGACCACAAGATAAAAAAAAACTATTTTGGTCTATATATATATATATATACATATATATATATATATATACATATATATATATATATATATATACATATATATATATATATATATATATATATATATATATATATATATGTATATATATATATATATCTTTACTTTAAGATCATAAAAATAAAACTATTTTTATCAAAAATAAAAAAATAAGTTGAATCTCACGTTAGAAGAAAGTAATTAAAATTTTGACCTCCTACATATATTTGGCATTCGACCACTAATTAGATTGAGCCGTCATTGAATGTATTTATTAATTATGTTCACTAAGTAATGGTAAAATGATCAATTAAGAAAGGACATATGTTAAATACTCATTAATTTTTTTTCTTCATATTTTTACTTGTAATTTGCTGTCAACACTCTCTAACCATCTCAACACCAAAAAAGGTTTATTTATGACATTTCAAAAAAGTTCTAGGAGGTACTAGGACATGTAAAGAAAATGTGTATCCTGAAAATTTCAACCATAGTGCAAAGGAGTACTTATGCCTTTTTTCAAAAAAATGAAAAATATTTAAAAACATTACAATGTTTTTCCATAACTTTTTCTTTTTGGAATCCGTGGGTTAACTAAATAAGAATCATTCTCTTTATTTTAGTTAGATTCCTAACACGATATATTAAATCTATCAAAAAAATATTGATGTGGTTTATTAAATACCCATTTTAATAAAATTTTCTTTATTGAAACATGATGTGGTTGGCTAAAATCTAAAGTCTTAAAAGAACGTACAAGTCTGTGTCTATAACAAGAAAAAACGAACCTAAGAATTGAAGACTTCGGGTGCGCCAATAAACTTTAAAAGAAATAAGTGCTTTAGCTAGATTCAAACCCTAGTTTTGGGGGTGATTCCTCGCTAGCTTGTACCAGCAGCACAAAGATACCTCTACACTCATTAAGTGTACGTTGTTAATTTTATTTTTTTCATAGATACATGTATATACACCCACACATATGAATGCGGGGTTGCCTCTCATAACAAGATAAAGTTATGTCAAAATCATTAGTTCAAGTTTCAGGTTGTGATACAACATGTAAATACAAAGACATTTATGCTAATAAATTTATCAACATATATACATACCCGGATTTTGAACGAGCATATCTGATGCAGCAAACAAAATAAATCTCCCTTTGCTCTATCTTACACAACTGTAACTTTTGTGATTGAATTGAGTGGAGGTATTAACCCTAATGAACATTAAAGGACCAATTTATCGGATTCCACTGGAAATATTGTTGGTTTTGTTACCCATCAAGTAATCTAATGAAATAATGAACTCTATTTAATATTAATATTAAATAAAAATTGTACGGTCTAACTAATTTTTATGATATGTAATTATCATATTAGTCATATTAGTAGTGAATGATTAAAACATTTACTATTATAGCTAATCTTTTGATTTAATAAAAAAGTAGTAATTACACACTACTATCTACAATTTGGTCGTAACATTATGCATTTCAAGGCTAATCTTCATTTGCTTTGTTAAATCATGACTCATCAAAAAGGGGATAACTATTTGGTAGTTATTTAATTAGTTTTTCTTATATAAGTGCATTTGTTTTATTGATTTTTCTTCTTTTTTAATCTCAAGCATTGTTAGGGATAGTAATTGTCACGCCCCGAGCCTACACCATAGATGTGGCCAGCATCTAATGACCATTGTTGACCTTGAGCGAACCTTTGGTTGGATTACTTAACTCAGCGGAAGACTTAACTTGAATTAATTTAAAAATAAGAATATTCTTAAAATAAATAATTTAATTTATTATCTTGGCCAAAATAGCACTTAGGTCTAAAAGGTAAAACATCACTAAGTAAGATAAATAAAGACTAAAAATTGGACTGTGTGTCGATATGTCTATCTATGAAGCCTTTACAAGTACAAAGATGAATGTTGGGACAACCCCCACAACATTCTAAAAATAAAATACGGAAAATGATAAAAGAGTCCTCCGAAATGTAGTCTTTACCGGCAAAAAAATGGGCTGATGTTGTCATTCTATCGAAAATTACCCAAATAAAATAATGCTGCCTGTCAGATCTTGGCAACCCTGTGATGAAGTCTAAAGTAATCATCTCAAACATCTATTCTGGAAGTTCTATAGTCATATTGAACCCTCCAGGCCTTTGGTGTTCCACTTAAACTTGCTGGTAATTTTTGTATTTGTCAAATACTCATCAATATCTTTCTGCATGCCTTTCCACCAATAAACCTCTCTAAGTTCGTGGTACATCTTGGTGGAACCCGGATGGATGGAATACCTGGAGCTATGAGCCTCCTTCAGGATCCTCTCTTCGAGTCCATCCACCCTAGGTACCCACAATCTACGTTGGTACTTCAGCATACCAACTCCCCTTGTTCAAGACCCTATACATTTTGCTTATGACCATTAGCCTTAAAATCAAGAAAAATGAGGTCTTGGTTGTGTTTCTCTTTCACCTCTGACACTAGTGATGATTAAGTCCCATTAGTCACCACTATCCTTCCTTTAGTTGAATCCATAATTCTTACCCCCAGACGTGCGAGTCTTTTCTCATTTTTAACAAACTCTTTTTTTTTCCTTCAACATGGGCAGTAATCTCCATGGATAACCTGCTTAATGCATCAACAACTACATTCGTTGTACCTGGGTGGTGAAGAATACTAATGTCATAATCCTCGAGTAGTTCTAACCACATCCTCTGTCTCAGATTTAGCTACTTCTGAGTGAACACATATTGGAGGTTCTTGTGATCAGTTAATATGTTAACATGAACACCAAAAAATTGATGACGATATACCTCCAAAGCAAAAAAATACTGCAACCGATTCTAAGTCATGAGTTGGATTGTTCTTTTCATGAACCTTGAACTCTCTGGAGGCATAAGCTATAACCTTACCGTTCTATATCAACACACAACATAAACCAACTCTCGAAGCATCACAGTACAACACAAAAGCTTGAGTACCCTTTGATAACGTCAAAACCTGAGTGGCATTCGTACTCTTTTTGAACTCCTGAAAGGTTTACTCACAAGCTTTAGAGCATTGAAAAATAGTTGTCTTTTGAGTCAATTTGGTCCAAAGAGGCGATATGGATGAAAACCCTCAACATATCTCTGATACTATCTAGCCAAACCCAAAAAACTCCTTATATTTGTAGGAGATGTAGGTCCAGGCCAACTCTGAACTGCTTCTATCTTTTGGGTATCAACTTTAATCCCATTACCTCAGAAAATGTGGCCCAAGAATGCCACAGACATAAGCCAAAACTAACACTTGGAGAACTTGGCATATAGCTTCTTATCTTTCAAAGTCGGCAGAACAATCCTGAGGTGGCTAGCATGATCTTTTTCATTCCTTATAAACCAATATGTAATCTATGAAAATGATGACAAATAGAGCTAATTAAGGTTTGAAGACTTTGTTCATAAGATCCATGAATGCGGCAGTTTCAACTATCAAGCAAAAGCACATAACCAAAAATTCATATGCCCATATCTTGTTCAAAAAGTTTTAGTCGTCTTTGCAACATCATATTCCCTAACTTTCAACTAATGGTATCCTTACCTGAGATCAATTTTCGAGAAGTAGGAAAAACCCTTAAGCTGGTCGAAAAGATCATATATTATTTGAAGAGGATACTTATTCTTGATGGTCACCTTATTCAATTGGTTGTAGTCTATACACATCCTAAGGGAACCATCCTTGTTTCTCACAAATAAGACCGGAGTGCCCAATGTGAGACACTTGGTTGAATATAACCATTGTATAACAAATCATTCAATTATTCTGTTAACTCTTTTAACTCTACTGGTGACATTCTTTATGGCGGAACAGAGACAGGAGAAGTATCTAGAATGATGTCTATGCCGATGTCTATTTCTCTATTTTCAGCGACCCCCTTCTAGGAACTCTTTTGCTATAGGAACTTATTGAAGGGAAGGTACTTCAACAGTTGAGTCATTAACTCGGACTACGTGATAGATACATTCCTTTAAAACTAACTTTCTTGCATTAAGATACAAGATGAAACGACCATTAGGCACTTCTGAACTACTACTTCACTCTATGACTGGACTATTAGGAATCTAGAATTTGACAACTCGAGTTCTATAATCTATTGATGCAAAACATGCATGAAGCCAGTATATACCTAGAATTAAATAAAAATTTGTCATGTCTTACTCTACTAGATCATCTATGGTGTTATTATGATTGATGGAAATAGGACAATCACGATAGACTCTTTCCGCTGGATTATACTCCACAGCAGCTGTAGAAACATAGAAGGGTTCACAAAGTTTTTCAGAAAAATCTCAAACTGATTTGCAACACAAGCAGTTAGGAAAGATAAAATTTCTCCTGGTCTATAAAATCATACACATCAAAAGTAAACACTTTGATCATACCCGTGACAATATTCAAAGATTTCTCTTGATCATGGCGGCTAGTGATTGCAAAGAGACGATTTACCCCTCAATAAGTACTAGAAATTGCTCCTCTAGGTGCATCCTAGTGGAGAAGCTGATGAAGATTGAGCTCTATTTCCCGGATTTTCACAACCTTGATTATTCTTAGGGCACTCTCTCGTAAAGTGACCCTCTTGACCATACTGGAAGCAACCTGTATGGGCATCACAACATCCATCGGGTGGGTTCTACCATGCCTTCCACATACATGAGACCAACTACCTCCGTGTGCCATGATACCTTAGGACTAGCTTTGTCTAGCCTTGAAGTTTATCATATTCTGGCCATTATACTCACCTTTGTTTCTGCGCGCAGGTCCACTAGAAGATTGTTCTGCATGTTTCTTTTCTTTATGAAATTGTGGTCGACTTAAACAACCCTTCTGTTTACCAGTCTCATTCATGGTCTTAGCTTTATTGTTCCTGTACTTCTCTTTGTCCTTCAGCTTCTCCTCTTCAACTTGTTGGACATACACCACTAACCTTGAAATGTCCATGTCCCCAATAAAATTTGCATCCCTTCCTTCTTTGCTTGATCACGATCTAAGACAATAACGAACAACCTCATTCTTCTTCTCATATCTTTAACCATTTCCGGAGCATAGCGAGATAGTTGGGTGAACATTAACCAATATTTGTGAACACTCACGGAGTCTTGTTTCAGAGTAAGGAACTCTCTTACCCTTGTTTCCTCTAGTTCTCGGGAAAAGAAACTTCCCAAAAAAGATTCTTCAAACTAGGATGTGGTGCAACTTTGGCAAACACATGCATCAAATCAAATACCTTCTTCAAATCTTCTAGAAAGTTTTATGTATCCATCGTGGTGCTCAAACCAATGAAACTTAGGGGATTCATCATCAAGAATTCCTAATCCTAGAAATGTCAGCCCTTTCTTTTCAAGATTTTTTTGTTGTCTGACTTGGTTGGTCACAACATAACTCAACATTTGGATAACCTCACAGAACTCAATATTGGTGTCCTATCCCTGAGATTGCACATTGTGTTCATTAGGTACCTCTGGCTCTTTGACATTCCTTCTTACATGTCCACCCCTGACTACTCTTCGTGGAGTCATGATGATCTAAAACACGCCTAACCACGAATTAGTGGGAGACTTTATAAAGATAAACTCTAATGCACAAAAAGGATTTATGAAAGAAGTGAGAAATTCCTAAATGTCACAACCTCCTTATGCTAGATGTGGCGCACTTCACACCGATGAATAAGACTCTAAGTACACGACTTCATAAACTCCCTATGACTCTTGAACTCTATGCTCCTATACAATGTTTTTCATGCCACGAGCCTACACCCTTGACGTAGCCTGCAGCCAATGACCATTGTTGGACTTCACTCCAGCAAACCCTTGACCTGACTTACCTAACTCAACAGAAGACTTAACTTAACTCAATGAGGAAATAAAAATATTCGAAAAATAAATACTTTAAATAATTTTCTTGGCCAAAATGACACATAATTCTAATAAATTAAACACCTAAAACGTAAGAAAAAAAAAGACAAAAAAAGGATTTTCTGTCTATTTATCTGTCTATGAAGCCTCTACTAGTACAAAGATGAATTTTGGAAAAACCGGCACACTATTCTATACAGAAAATGAGGAAAGTGATAAAAGAGTCCTCAAAAATGAAAGGAGGCTCACCACTGACTCTAGATGCTCAAACTTAATTAATGAAGCGATGCGTGTCAATCCTGGTAACTTGTTTCTTCATCATAATACGATGCATCGAATGTATTAGTATGTTGGTGGAATGCTAAACAACAACTATCAAGGTTGAAAGTACTTAAAGATGAACTTACCTTGGCTCTACTGAACTCAAGAAGAAATTACTCAATATAAAGCAGTAAAGATACATGCAATATATATAAAGCTCGTCTAAATAGTGAAAACAGTTGGTTCATTAAAAGAAATGCAAAAATAAACTCAACTTTACTTATATATGAAAGCAATACAATTTATGTGGGAGATTCTCTAACAGAAAACCATTACTGTGAGTCTAAGTTAGGATTCACCGTTTTAACTCATGTTGCCAAGGACCATCCTATATCTTTCAATAGAATATCACCTTACTTAACTTAGTGGATCCACTAGATTAACTTACATGATCATCTAAATAGTATGACCTGTTAAAACCCATGATGGCTACATGGTTTACATGGAGACATGAGTTAATATGAACTCTTATGCGCACATCGTTGCTCAATACTACTCTCAAAATATACTTTAGTTCATGCTTTTGAAATAAGTTCCTTTCCTTTGAATTGAGATAATTTTCTCAACACTTTAGCTTTAAAAAGCGCTCTTGGAACCAATGATCCATTTTCTTGTTCAAAACTCTTTTGGGAAATCTTACTTTCCGCTTAACTTAAATGTGAAACTATTTATAAATTTTAGAAAATACTCAGTTCCTTATAACTTTTGAGAAACAAACTCAAATCTTGCTCTTTGCTTAACTTGACACTTAACTCTTAGGAAATACTTAGTTCCCTTATATCTTTTGAGAATTTACCACAACTCTTTACTCTTTCTTTAACTGGAAACTTGAGACTTATGCCGAACTTAACATGTTTAAATAAGACTCTTTGAAACTTTAAGGAATTCTACTTTTACTTACATCATAGCTATAGGCTTGAATTCTTAACTCCTTTGACTTTGATCTTAACTTTCGTTGAATTGAAAAATTGATTCAAGTTTCATGATTCTTGTTTAACGAATATTTCATGACGTTTAAATGTACCTTAGAGTATTGGAACAGACTAGTAGTTGCAGGTATATCACATAGGAACTAGTACGAAGACATAGGGGAAGACAGTGTCTCTAAGAGCCCTTGGCAATCTAAAAGGCGCGGGGCGCCAGAGCATGATGACAGATCCTGGTCTGAGGCGCTCTTGCTGGTACGGAGAGCCACGACCTACAAGACAGAGCCATCTCTGTGGGGCTCTGATACGGGTGGTGCCCCAAGGCTTGTAAGACGGGATTTCCGATTTTTCTTTTTTGATTTTCAACTCTAAAGGTGCTAAACTTCCATGGATTTTCCCCAAACACTAAGTATCACTAAATATCCCAATACCCAATAGTTAGACTCATAAAGCAGCCCAGAAACATGAATCAAACAACTAAAGACATACTACAACTTAACCACCAAGAATTCAATAATTGATCATCAAGAACTTCCATATTCATCAACCAATCTATTAAAAAGTCACATAATTAAACAAGTTGGTGTGTGGGTGAAAGAACCGAAAACATAAGTATCTCACATACCTCGATAGGAATTACCGTCGACGAATTTCTCTCATGAAACCTTAGCATTCTTGAAGGATTCTTTATCTTCCTCTTCTATTCTTTTTTCTCCCAAGCCCTATGCGTATTGAACTTTTCTAAAGCTTAATTATGGTTTAGTTTTACCCCTGATAAACCCTTACTAAAATCCGGATTGGACTTCCTCATTCAAACAACCAACTTCTGATAGGCATATCCCTCTCATACGGTATCTAGAATCTGCAAAATCGGCGGCGTTGGAATGATCTTCCGAAGAGATTTCTAACCATATAAAAAACTGACTTTAACTAATTTTTATCCAAGAGTTATGGCCATTGGAAAATTACCAAAAATCACTTTTTGAACTTAGGAAATTTTCCAGATTTTTCCTATTCTTTCAAACAATAACTATTCTTAGTTTCTTTGTTTAATCCGAGCTATATCAAGTTACGAGATGTTAAAATAATAGAGCGAATTGGATTAATATTAGTCAATCACAATGGGTTAATACAACAAAAGGGTCAAGATCCAATCAAAATTGCATTTGATTGGATAAAACAAATTGAGTCAAAACAGCGGAGATAATGAGTCAAGACCTAAGTAAACTCAATTTTCACTAACTTTAATTATTTCATTAGATAAATTAAAATATATTAGTACACAATGACATTATTGATAAAAATATTTTATGAATAAATATAAAGAACTCATACTACTACAAAACCTCAAACTTTTTCATGGTCTGCTAAAAGAAAGGTACTTAAACAAGTGAAAGTCAAACTTCTTATAGAGAGCCATTTATGTTGAAGACTTTAAAATTTATATATAAACATTGAATAGAACTCTTAAACATATCATACAAAATTTTTGTCAAGAAAAATCAAATGAATATGTAACAATCTGAAAATCCAAAATGTATCTTAAAGCCTAGTATAGGTGTATTGTGGTCTAGAAACTCTTTTAAGGACTATTATACTGAATATATGTCATTTAGGAATCTTAGAAACTAAAAATTCCAAGAATGTCCATGGCATTCGAAAAACTAGCTCATGGAGGTACTAGTGTGCCTTAGATCATTTGACTAGCTTTTAGGAGTCGAAAATTCATGAAATTCGGTGGAGGAGTGTCAAACATATGTTTAAGATTATTCATGGTCGAAACCTCTAGGTACGAATACCGAAGGACAAACCAAGGGCCCTTGAGGAGGACTGTGCCACATATGATGCAACACTGCATGGGCAGTGTGCAATTACAAGATGTAAAGGACGGCTCATGTATGGATCGACTGGGCGTCGATGCCAACCGTAGACCAACACTTAGAAAAAATTTTGGAGCCCTCGCCTGCACAAGTATTTTACCAAAACTACGATTGTAAAGCACAAATGGAGGCCTAGACACGATGAGCCAACAATCCGTCAATCGTAGTCTCATCAATCGGCCTGCAGTTTTCCCGCACATGTTAAGTTAGACTCATTTAATAATTTAAAGGGTTAGGTGGTTAATAAGGTGCTTAAGGGAGTCTAATTAAGTTAATTAACTCCCCATATAAAGACCCCAGCCCAAATAAATCAAATTACAACTCTCAAAACAAATCCTCTTCCTTCTCTCTTCTTTCTCTCTCTGTTGGGATACACCATTGAAGACTATCTAGGGGAGGGATTTGGCGGATATAAAGTTATGAAGTTACCATCAATTCTTCATCAATTAACAAGGTATATGATCTAATTCACCTTGGAGACCTCTTTCCTTAAAGGGTTCTTTCAAAGTGTTTTAAAAAATTGGGTTTTCATGTGGGTTCTTCTCAATCTCGAAAATTACTTTATGAATTGATTTGTTTACATTTTATATTGGATAATATGAATTTATTAACATGTATCCTAACCTAATATTTATATATCTTAGAGTTTTGGTCATGTTGTAGGAGATGACCTTTGACCCTTAACCCTAGGTATGATTTTTATATAAAGTAGGTTGTATATGGTTCAATTAACTTTGTTATGGATTGGAATGATATTCGACGATGATGTTATATAAACCATTAACAAATTATAGAGAATTGTAGTCTTTCATGCTACTTCTTGAGAAGATGATCTAGGTAAGGAAGAGAATTGATCTAAGTATCTTATCTTAAGTTATGATCTAGTATTGAATGGTGATATAATGTTTATCCTAGTCTTGTTATCATGTTGATTATTGACTTATGATGACGTACACCCAAGAATTTGGTTGAATGAGGGTTTATGGTAAGACCTTGATGATGAACTATGAAGAAGACTTGGTAATTCTTATGATCTATATCCTTTACTTCAAATTGTGGTTAATTATGACTAAGCCATGATATGATATTAGAGTATGCCTTGTATTAGGATTGATAGGGTGGTATGATGTTGAATTGAAATGTCTTGGCTATGTTGTGAGGTCGATTCAGGTGTATATGTTATAAAGGTGGTGATGTCTACCAATGTGCCCTATGATGATATGAAATGCTAATGTGCTAACTTCACTTATATGAATTGTAATGAAAGGATTTATACTCATGCGATTCCTATTGAGCTATAATTAAGATGATGTTATACATATGTTAGACCCTATGACCAAAACTAAGCTATGATTGATTATTAAAGGCTTAAGACATTTTAAAAAGGGACTCTAGCTTAGCACCGAGTGAACTGGAGTGAGGAGTGTTCCTTCCCACAAAGGAAAGATAAAATCACTAATGTACTCTTGAGATTGGAGACTACAATGCATGTAGTATAAAGAGGGTCCCGATTATATATTCTAGTTCTTGAACAATGTTGCGCCATACAAATACTAGCTAGTAGATCCACGTAGTTTCTATGTTTCATGTTTTGGTACAACCTTGGCAATTAGTCCGCCTTTTTTTGTGTTGGGTTTTATGAAACTGGATTCCACACTAGATCATGTGGTCTATGTCGGTTAGAGAAAGGGGTCTGGGACTCTACCGATGCATTGCACTAGTTAGCCTTTAGGGGAGTCTTAGGAGGATGTTCTGATGTATGATTATGATTATAATCATATATTATATGTATATGATGAACTTGCACATTGTTGATATTATATGTTGAATCGTTCAATTATGATTATGTATTGGTATGTATTATTAAAAGAAAATTATATGTATACCTAAATGTCATGTTATGTGAAGTGGGATCCTAGTTATGATTCTAATTGAGTTACTTGATTAAGTAAGGTTATAGGGCTTTGCTTGGTCATTGCACCTCTTGAATCGATAGGGGTTCATGATTATTTGACTTGCTGAGGTTATATTGATTTGTACTCTAATTCATGGTTATTGTTAAATATGACTTGATAACAGTTACAATGAGTGTGTATCTACTTATATGATACGTATGGTTCACTTACCGAGACTTGATGTTGTTTTTCTTGTAATGTACATACCTATAACTTAATGAATATGAAATATTGATAGGTATGGTGTTGTTTAATGTGCATAAAGGTTTTAAATAAAAAAGTGCATATTTTATGAAATTTCCTTTTAGTTAGCATGATTTAAAAGTATGTGTGCATATGACCTCATATTTAGCACAAGTTGCGTACTAACCCCATTTCTTCCCTTTTCCCAAATATTTTAGTTTTCGGTCGTTGAACTGTTTTTCAATGCGACTTGAAGAAGGCTAGATCCTTGATCATCCGAGTAGGGGTAGTTCCTCTTAGTCCGAGGGCAATGCCAATATCGAGGTTATGTTGTTGATTAAGTTTTAAGACTCTTTATATTTCTCTCTTATCATTTAAGTATGAATTTGTATAAACCCTATATGTGGATTTCTTTATTTTGATGTACTGCTATGCTCAAATTGCTAATCTTCTTAGTTAGTTATGAGAGTAGACAATCCTCAAGACTATGTTCTATTTTCTATATATATATCTGTGTGTATGTGTGTGCAATAAAAGTAGAAGGGTATGTAACCTTTATATACGAAGGGTCTATGCATCTCGCTGTATATATATATATATTATGTAGATGTCTATGTGAACCTCCAAGTAGAAGTAAAGAAAATTTTTAAATTTTCTGCTACATTTGACCTATGAATGTAATGATTTAAAACTAAGAGGGTAGTCTTAGTCCTCAAAGGGACCGACGACGCTGGTTACGTCAAGGGGGTAAACCTCGATGTGACATACTTGGTATCAGAGCATGAGGTTCAATTATCTTATAGTCAATGTCTCTCTCAACCACGTGTTTATAAGTTCAGATTCATAATTGTGAAGCGCGCCGCACTTATGGATCGGAACATACATAATGCCTAGGAAACTCTCACTTTCTTGGAAATCTAATATCGTGCCATTAGAATATACTTATGTAATGTTTTTTATCTAATCCTATTGTTGTGATTATAGGAAATGAGTAATCGAAGGAATGCGGCACGAAGGTTTGAAGAATAGATTGTCAATGAGGGAGCTCCTCCCTGTGGTGAACAAGTTCCTCCTCTTGAGGAAGGTGGGAATGATGCCCAAGTTCTGGTCAATGCTCTAACTTTGATGGATGGTGATATAAGGTCCACTCTCTTCCAAATGGACCAAGTCATGACTACCCAAACAGAAGACGCCACCATTCAAGACCAAGCTATGACTGCCCAACCTTACAGGGAGGTTGTACCCCATCGTAAACAAAAAGTTTCTACGATAACCTCCCATCTAAGGGATTTTGCTCGGATGGATCCTCCTTCTTTCTATGGGTCTAAGGTTGAAGAAGACCCCCAAGAGTTCAGTAATGAGGTCTAAAAGATATTGTTGGATATGGGGTTGTCTTCTAGTGAAAAGGCTGAGTTACCGACTTATCAACCTAAATATGTGACTCAAGCATTGTATATCCAATGGAGAGATAATAGGCCATTAAGGAATGGTCCGGTCACTTGGAAGGTCATCAAGAAGGCTTTTCTTTATCGGTTCTTTACTAGGAAAATGAGTGAAGCTAGAAAGGTGGATTTCATCAACCTTTGCCTAGGAGGTATGAGTGTTCATGAATACTCCTTCAAATTCACTAAATTGTCGAAATATGCTCCTTCATTGGTTTCCGATCCTAGAGATGAAATGAGCTGCTTTGTGATGGGGGTGTCAGATGATTTGCAAAAGGAGTTTCATTCGGCTATGCTACACAACAACGTGAAATTTCCCGTCTTATGGTCCATGCCAATCATGTGGAAGAGGCAAGGGCTAAGAGGAAGCGTAGAGAGGCTAAGAGGACAAGATCTTTTGATGGAAGTTCTTTAAAGAATAGGCTTGAGATACAAGACAAGCCTAGATTTATGAAGCATGTTTCTAATAAAGATCCTTTCATGTTCACTTAGGCTAGTGGTCATAGGGTGTATAACCCTAAGCCTAATAAGGGAAAAGGCACGATTTCACTAGAGAAGCCAACTTGTGGAAAGTGTGGCAAGAAGCACTTTAGTGATTGTCTTAAGGGGACCGACAATTGTTTTGGCTGTGAAAAAATTGGGCATAAGGTTAGGGATTTCCATAACATGAGGGGTCAATACAAGGTTAGTGGTCAATCTCAAGGAAGTGGTACAAATGAGGCTCTAAAGAAAAACTGCTTTTATGCTCTCTGCTCTAGGGGTGTGCCAGAAAATTCCCCGGACTTGGTGACCAGTATGTTGAAAGTCTTCTTCTCTATTGATGTATATGCCTTAATTGATCTCGGTGCTACTTTATCATTAGCTACCCCTCTCGTAACTAAAAGTTTGATGATTTGCCCGATATTTTGGATGAACCTTTTTTGGTGTCTAGTCCGGTGGGTGAGTCGGTTGTTGCAAAAAAGGTGTATAGAAATTGTACTATAATATTTCCTAATAGAGTTTCTTATGTTGAACTAGTAGAACTTGATATTCTTTATTTTTATGCCATATTTGGTATGGATTGGTTTCATGCTTGTTTTGCCTCTATTTTGTTGTAGGAAAAAGGTGGTGAAGTTTAAGTTTCCAAATAAACCCGTTGTAGAGTGGAAGGGGGGAATTCTATTCCTAGAGGTCGTATCATCTCTTGTCTTAAAGCATGCAAAATGATATCTAATGGTTGTCTACATCATATTGTAAGAGTCCAAGATCTAGACTGCAAAATTCCTCCCATTGAGTCGATCCCCGTAGTGAGTGAATTTCTGGAAGTCTTTCCTAATAATCTTCCCAGTATTCCTCCCAAATGGGAAATTTATTTTTGCATTGATTTGCTACCGGATACGAATCCCATGTCAATTCCTCCATATCGGATGGCTCCGTCCGAATTGAAAGAGTTGAAGGCTAAACTCAAATATTTACTAGACAGAGGCTTTATTAGACCTAGTATTTTTCCATGGGGTACTCCTGCTTTGTTTGTGAAAAAGAAGGATGGGTACTTAAGAATGTGTATTGATTACCGCAAAGTAAATAAAGTTACAATCAAGAACAAGTATCCTCTCCCTCGGATTGACGACTTGTTTCATCAACTCTAGGGACAAACAACTTTTATAAGATTGACTTAAGGTGGGGATATCACCAACTTAGGGTGAGAGGTGAGGATATACCAAAGACGGCATTTTTGATAGATATGGTCATTACGAGTTCTTAGTAATGTCCTTTGGTCTCACTAATGCTCTGACGGCGTTTATGGACCTAATGAATAGGCTGTTTCATAGTTACCTAGATTCAATGGTCATTGTCTTCATTGAGAACATCTTGGTATATTCAAAAAATAAGGGTGATCGCATGAACCATTTGAGGGTGGTGATGCAAGTAATTTAATAACATCAATTGTATTCCAAGTATAACAAATGTGAGTTTTGGTTCAGATCGGTGACATTTCTTAGTCATATCATCTATAGTGAAGGAGTTGAGCTTGATCCAAGGAAAACGTAGGCAGTGAATAATTTGCCTAGACATTTGGCTCCAACTGATATTAGGAGTTTCTTGGTTTTACCGGGTTATTACTGGAGGTATGTGGAGATTTTTGCATCTTCCTTGATTACTTTGACCAAAAAATGTAAGAAATTTTAGTGGTTAGAGGTATGTGAGAGAAGCTTCCAAATGTTAAAAGATAGGCTTACTTCCGCTCCGGTGTTCACATTCTTGAAGACTATGTTCCAAATGGGGTTGTTAGATGGTTAGAGAGGAGACTATCCTTAAGTCTATGTTCCAAATGGGGTTTTTAGATGGTTATGAGAGGAGAAAATTATTAAGACTATGTTCCAAATAGGGTTGTTAGATGGTTATGGAAGGAGATAATCCTTATGACTATGTTATATCTTATATATATATATATATATATATATATATATTATGTGTATGTAGAGGTCAATGTAAACCTCCAAGTAGGAGTAAAGAGAAGTTTTAAATATTTCGCTAAATTTGACCTATGAATTAATGATGTAAACTAAGAGGCTAGTGTTAGTCCTCATAGAGGACAACAACCCAGTTGCATCTAGGAAGTAAACCCGGAAGTTACAGAATATACCTTCGCCCCTTCTAGATTTGCCCTTACATAAAAGTGGCTTAAATATAGGAAGTTTTTGTCTATAGAACTACACAAATGATGTCTCTTGGTATTTTCTAAATCTCTTAAAAATAAAAATGACGATTTCTTATTTAAAAAAAAAGTCATAAAATCAGATAATCGATTTTGTAATTGACATATACAATCAAATTTTCATTTTGAGGTATTAAATGTTAGATGTGAAAAATGTTAAAGTGGATTGAATTGGACAGATCAAAGTATATTTTTAGTAAATAAATATGCCCGACAATTTCTCTAAATAAATAATCACATTAATTTTTACTCTTTTCCCCCCTTAATTTCTGTTATATTCACTTACTATTTAGGTTATTTCGAAAATATTTTAATAGTCCTATATCAATTCTTCATTTTATTGTAGATAATTCTTCCAATCATTTTGATCCCTTTTATCCCAAAACTTATTCATTTTTTACTTTTGTAAATTATTCAAGCTTGTAAACCTTCAAAAAAATTATTAATGTGCAAATTAATGATATGTATCACTTTTATTGATGCTTAAAAATAAAAAACTAAAATAAAATTAAAAAAAAAAATATTTTAACTCTAAGTTTTAATATATAATTATAATCATATTAATATCAAAGAATTCTATGTAAATGCCACCTTTCAATTTCCTTTTAATTTTGTTAAATTTTTGTATGTCGGATAAAGTCATGCCACGTAAATTGATACGAACAAGACAATGAGGAACCTCCATAATTAATTCACCCCCCCCCCCTCAACCCCCACTCAACCCACTCCATATTACATTTCTATAAAATTTAATTTTTGAATAAGACCTCTCCCCCATCTTCATTTCCCTCTTTCACTCCAGGGCGATGAATTTGAAGACTTTAAAATCATAAAAAGTTGTGTTCACTCGCTGAAGGATAACGTGTGCTCAGAGAGTTATTTGATACTTTTCTATTTTTTTCGGATTTTTACAGTATGTGTAATAATTTTAGTTCTTGATAAGCTTAAAAGTTTTTTTTTTGTTCTGTTTACAAATTAAAATCTTTCTCATTTGAGTGTTGTTAATTTTGTGAAATACAAGTCATATCTTCCTCTTTGTACTTTTTTATGGGGTAGATGTTGGTTCTCTTGGGATTTTGGAATGTAGAAACAATCCTATTTTACTTTCTTCTTTTTTTTGGTCTTTTTCAAATTTTGGTTTTACAGGATGAATTTCTTTTGGATCAAGGGGCTATCGAAAATAAACTCTGAAACCCCAAAAACAAAGTTAGGAGTAAAAGGTTGTACATGTTATCCTTTCTACAGTTCTTGAAACTTTCTTTCTTTACAACTAGTAGAAATTTCTTGTCTGTTGAGGAATTAGTCCTAGATAGACCAATATGTATATATATATGTACATGATCCTTCCTCACCTATGAAGAAGAAACTCGAGAAGCATCACCCAATTTGGGTTCGTGAGTGGATGTTTATTTCAACATTCTATTGTGTGTTGAATTACCTTAGGCGAGGTTGAAGCAGTGAGTGGAAACTTACTTTCTGTCTGGTTAGTAGATATTTATTGCTTTGTAAGCGACACCTCCAAGTTAGATCGATAAGTATGTTGGACATGTTCCTTCGTTACGAAGAAGCATCACCGTATTTGGGATTCTTGAGTTGATAGTACTTTCGAAGTTATGTTGTGTGTTCAATTTTCTTAGGACTTGAACTATTGAATGTTAACTTTTTTTCCTGTATGGTTAGTAGGAATTTCTTGTTTTCCATGGTATTAGTCTAAGTTAGACCGAAAAGTATAGATATGTTGGACATGATCTTCGAGTTTCTTATTCACAGATGAGGAGGTATCATGTCCAACATATATACTTTTCAGTCTAACTTAGACTAATTGCTTAAGCAAACAAGAAATTCCTACTAATCATATAAAAAATAATTTTTTTGCTTTGAGCTATAGCCTAAGGAGTTTAACAACCCACATAACTTTGAAATAAGTTTAACTCAAAAATCCCAAATTGGGTGATGCTTCTTCGAGTTTCTTCTAAAACATAAGAGGAAGGACCATGTCCATATATACTTCCTGGTCTAATTTAGACTAATCCCTTAGCAAACATGGAAATTCCGACTAACCTCACAAAAAGTAAGTTTCCATTAAATAATTCAAGCACACCCAAGATAATTCGACACTCAAAATAACTTTGAAATAAACATTAACTCATGATTCCCAAATTGGGTGATTCTTCTCGAATTTCTTCTTCACAAATGAAGAAGCATCATGCGTAACATATATACTTGTCAGTCTAACATGGACTAATTCCTTAGAAGAAAAGAAATTTCTACTAGCCAGACAGTTTTTCTCGATGCGTCAAGATCACCCAAGGAAATTTAACACACAACATATATTTGAAATAAGCATCAACTAAAAAATTCCAAATAGGGTGATCCTTCTTTGAGTTTCTTCTTCATATATAAGGAAGGATCATGTCCATGATACTTCTCAATCTAACTTGGAGTCTTTCCTGAATAAGCAAGAAATACCTAAAGGTAAGTTGCATTTCACCCTCTTCATATAGTACACATAAAATATAAATGACCTCAAGTGATTAAATGTGATATATAGAAGCTTGCAGGAATCTCATCAACAACCTCCTCCGGGACAGGATCGAAATAATCCTTATTACTAAGGTTACATAATCATAATTCTTGTCGCACAAATGTTTGGGGTCATATATCCTGAAAAAGGTTAATTGTAATAGTAATATTAGTTCTACCAGTGCTAAACTTACTGTCAAACATTTTTACTAAAATTTAATACAAATACTATATTCATGTATACTAGCAAAGGACTCTTTTAGTGTTAAAGGAAGACAAGTATTATCTGTTGATTTATAATGTTGAGATAAACACATGCCATTCATATATTTTTTTGATGTAAGCACTCACTACAATGAATTTCTTGTACAATAAGTATAACATCACTAATTTAAACTTGTAAGTTATCCTCAAATTCAATAGAAAAATAATTTTATGTGTTTCATTTAACCTTAGCAAGACAATTTTACATCAAGAGTTGCAAATGAAGAAATCAATGCAAATGTCATCTACTAATTATGCACTTTTGTTACAGTTGCGATATGTTTGTTGTTCGTGTAGCATATATTCTGACCTTATGAATCATATTCTTGTTTAATTTCAAAAATTATCATGCCTCCAGGGAACAAATGTCATGTTTACCTTCTCCCGATAGACTTAGCAACCATGCCATTCATTGAATAAATGACATTTAATTGGCACTTTACTTTCGTAGAATTCTACAGGTGAAATTTGATTTAAAAGCCTGGGAAACACCATAGGACTTCACATCTCCTACAATTGTTTTATTCCAATTCTCGATTATTCCTCATGTTTCATATACGAATAACATTTAGAGTTACCCTCGACATTACTAGTCTAAAAGTATGTCCTAATGTTGATCGGTTGATTTATTTGCTAGAAATAAATCGTTGATTGTTCTTTGAGTTTTTTCTTCACATATAAGGAAGTATCATGCCCAATATATATACTTCTCGGTCTAACTCGGAATAATGGATAAAGGTAAGTTTCCATTCAATACTTCAATCTTCACAAGGAAATTTACACACAAAATAACATTGAAAAAATTCAACTCAAGAATCTCAAATTGAGTGATGCTTCTTCTGTTTATTCTTCACATATGAGGAAGGATCATGTACAACATATATACTTCTCAGTCTAACTTAGACTAATCTCTAAGAAATTCAGAAATTCCTACTAACCAGACAAAAAGTTAGTTCCCATTCAATGTTTCGAGTTTGACAATAGAATTTTACACACAACATATTTTCAAAATAAACATCAACTCAAGAATCATGAATTTGGTGATTCTTCTTCGAGTTTCTTCTCCACACATACAAGGAAGAATCATGTCAAACACATCCTTTAGGAAACATGAAAATAATACTAACCATACAAAAAATGTTACATTTTCGTTAAATACTTTAAGCTCTCCTAATAGAATTTACACACAAAATAACGTCCCAAAATTGAATGATGCTTCTTCTAGTTTCCTCTGGATCTAACTTGGGCTAATCCCATAATAGGAAAGAACTTCCTACTATTTAAAATATAAGTTTCTACTCATTATTTAAAACTCCCTAAGAGAACTTAATAAAAAAAACATAACTTCGAAATAAACAACCAATGTCTCAAATCATACATCATTTAAGAACAAGCATGAAGTGTAAAAACTATCTCAGTTCCCAAATAGAGAATTCAAAAAATTCATCTAGGTTCACAATTCTAGGTTTCCAAACAGATAAAATCTTTGTAGTACCTTAAAGCAAAGCAATACACAACCTTAGTACTCCATCAACCAGATGTCTCGTTTCTGCTTGCACTTCCAAAACATTTTAGCCAAATATTGATTGATAATGATACTAATCAACAACATACACAATTTCTACTTTAGATGAGTCCCTTTGAAACTATGTTATCTCCGTGAGTACTTTGAGAGAGTTTTTAGTTTTCATTTGACTAGGCTTGATTTCCATTTTCACAAGTGCTGGAGACTTTGCCAATAAAACCATAAGCTGCATTTTACCCTTTTCTAATAGTAGATCATAAAACTTAAATGTCCTCAGTGATTAAAGGTGATGTCTGAGAAGCTTGCAGGAATCTCATCGACGTCCTCCTGGGGCACATGTTCGAAATAATCCACATCACTAAGGATACACCCCTAAGACAAATCAAGAAAAAAAACCACCGAATTCATTGCATACGAATATAAAAACATGGAAAAGATAGAAAAATAAACATTAGTGACAACCTAAATTTCAATTTCTCAAAATTTAGTGAGCTCTGTATCATGCAAAGAGAAAACAAAAGCTCAAAAAACTCTCCAAGAGTAATCGAAGATATGAAAAGTACTTTGGGATAGTTAAGTACTAATGGTAGCCTTGTTGGTATAAATTAAGTTTATCCAATATCGACCTACAAAAAAAATAACAAAAAATCAGAATGCCAAAAAGAAAAGTACATATATGAAAATATGAGTAAAATGAAGCAACATTACCTCAAAATTATCCCATCTAAAATAATCTAGAGCATGAATAGACGAAAAAATATTGTCAAAATAATGTATTTTCTCTAGAACTAATTCTTTAAGCTCATACATAACATTGGAAAGAAAAAAATATTATCTAGATATATCAACTCTATATCGCCACAAAAGACAAATGACCTTATCTTAGGAGCATTAATACTCAAGAGGTACAGATTGTTTATGTCTTTTAGCACCAAATCCCCAAGCAACTGGCAATTATAGATCAAACGTATCCGAAGATAATGTTACAAATTTTAATTTAGGCTAATAAATTTATTAAATCCCTGAACAAAGCATGAAAGATGTACTTCACATTCCATGAGATACAAATGCCTCAATGCTGAACAAGAATAAATTAAGTAATGGATCTTGGTATGGTGGATAAGTAAATGGTAGTTTAAGGACGAAATTGAATGAAACTTGTGTCAAGCAAATATATCAAACGATCAACACTAGGACATACTTTTAGACTAGCAATGTCAACGGTAACTTTCAATGTTGTTCCTATAAGAAACATTAAGGGGTAATCGAGAATAGGAATAAATCCAATGCTTAGATTCTCAAGTCCTCTAGTGTTTCCCAGACCATTTTATCAAATTTCACCTCTTGAATTCTCCGACAAATATATTGTCAATCCATAGAAAGTGTAATAGTTTTTACCACATCTCGAAAAGACTACATACTTATAATGTCATCGATGAAATGAATGGCAAGGTTGCTTAGTCGATCAGGAGAAGGTAAATGCAGTCTTTGTTCATTTGGAGGCATGATAATCTTAGAAATTAAACACGAATACCGTTGATAAGGTCTGGTATACACTACACGAGCAACAAATAAATGTTCTTCACCTTATTCAATATACATATCACAACTCTAACAATAAAAGAAAAGGTGGATAATCTGTAGATGGCATTTTATTTGATTTATCTAATTTTCAACTCTTGATGTAAAATTGTCTAGCTTAGGTTAAATCAAACAAATATAAAATATTTTTGTATAGAATTTGAACAGAACATAGAAGTATAAATTAGTGTGATGTTATACTTATTATACTAAAAAATTATAGTATTTAGTGCTTACATCAAAACATTAGATGATTGACATGTGTTTATCGTAACATTATAACTCAATAGATAATGTGTGACACTTTATTCAACGCTAAATGAGTCATTTGGTAGTATATATAAAATAGTATTTCAATTAAATTTTAGTACAATGGTTTACTGTAAATTTAACTCTACTACAACTAATACTAGTATTACAATTAACCTTTTTTGGGATATATGACCCCAAACATTTGTGCTACAAGAAGTTGAAAACATTAATTTCGTGATATACACACTTACTTTCAATATTTTGGTGAAAGAGAATAAAATAATATATCATCAAATTCTAATTTAAGTATAAGATATTAATAAGAATACCTAAATCATGTGAAATAATATTATTTTGTTAATTCAAATATTCATATCCAAACCCATAATTGAACCTAAAACCATCAAGACTTGAATGAGAAATAAGATTCCTATAAATTCAAAACAAATGTTGATAGTTGACCAAGGTGATATTCATTATTCAAGACTAAGTCATAACTCCATATGCCTTTAATCTATGTTTTCTCAATATAGAATAATTAGAATTTTGAAAAAAAAATATTTTTCTCAATACTGTAATAATTTGAAAAACATTACTTTTACCTAATAGGGGGTAATTATTTAAAAAATTAGAATCTTAAGAGAAAACAAGTTCGACATAACCTATTTTGTTGCTATCATTACACAATGAATCTGAGTATACTATAGTTCTTTTTTGAAAAAAAAAATGTTACTGTTGTTATTGTTGTTTGAATAAGGGTTTCTTCCGAGAGTGGCTCAACGCCTTTAAATATGAGGCATATGCCTTAGGCGCCCAAAATAGAAAGGACTAATTTTTTAGTAAAAATAAAATTATCTTAAGCTTTTCGTAGCAAAAACAAAGAATGTTTTAATTTGTTTGGAACTCTTTTTATGCATCAATTTTTAAATTTAACTTCCACATGGTATGTTTAAGACCACAATATTAAAAAAAAATCGAGTCTATATATCTTTAGTTTAAGATCATAAAAATAAAACTATTTTTATCAAAAAGATAAAAAATAACTTGAATCTCACATTAAAAATAAAGCAATTAAAATTAGGCCTCCTACTTATTTTTGGTTGTAGGCCACTAATTATCTTGAGCCGCCACAGTGTTTATTTACCAATTTGTGTACTAAGTACCTATTTTAAACTATTCTTTCTTTCTTCAATCTTCATGGTGTTGGCTAACATTTTATGTCATAATAGAACATAAAAGTTTCTGTGTATAACAAGCAAAAAGGAATCTAAGAGTTGAAGACTTCAGGTACACCAATAAACTTAAAAAGAAATAAGGGCTTTAACTATATTCAAACCCTAGTTATGTGGGTGATTCCTCGCTAGCTTGGACCAGCAGCATAAAGATAAACTCTACACTCATTACAAGTGCGTAGTTAATTATATATTTTTTTGTCACAGATACGTGTATATGCACCACACATATGAATGTGGATCCGCCTCTCATAACAAGATAAAGTTATGTTAAAATCATTAGTTCTAGCTTCAGGCACTGATACAAAATGTAAAAACATAAACATTTATGCGAATAAATAAATTAACATTTAATAAATACTGGGATTTTGAATGAGCGTATCTGATACAGAAAACAAAATCAATTTTTCCTTTGCCTATCTTACGATACTGTAACTTTTGTGATTGAATCGAGTGGACGTATTAACCCACAGAAAATGGTTTTGTTTTTGTTTCCCATCAAGTAATCTAAAGAATAGTAGTGAAATCTATTTAATTATTAAATAAAATAAAAATTATATGGTACAACTAATGTATGATATATAATTATCATATTAGTAATATTAGTTGTGAATTCTTAAAATAATTATATTTATAGCTTATCTTTTTATTTCATCGAAAAATAGTAAATATACACGACTATGTGCAATTTGGATGTAACTATATTGTCGGCAAAATGAACTCAAATTTTGTTGACTCGCCCAAATAGCCCATATTTTAATGGGTTGGGTGAGTGATCTTTCAGATGGGTAATATATGGGTTGATACCCATATTTGACCCATAAAAATCTAGGTAAAATTTGAGTAAAGTATGGATTAGCAAAATGAATTCAACTTCTAACTGTCATTCACTCTAAACTCGTGATATCACTAAAAATAGTGTAACTTCTCTTCCTTTTTATGCTATTCTATAGAACTAACTATTCTTCTCTCTAATTACAAAGGTAAAAGTCTTTGACTATCCAAAAATATATAAGTTAAATGTCCATTTCTTGTTTAATATAATTAATTGTATTTATTTATTTAATTTTATATTGACATTTCTTAAAGTGCATCAAGCATGTTTTAGTCCTAAAATGCAAATATTCATTTACTTTGTGAATTAAAATACTTTTAATTTGTTATTACATAAATTTATTTTATATTGAAAAGTAATAGGATTTTTTAAAGATACAATAAATTTAAATGAAGCATGCTTAACATTTTCATCTAAAAAAGACTTAAATATTTTCTCCATATTGAATTCATAAACAAAATACTATTTATTCATGAAATATGGGTAAACTAGTCTTTTACCCGATCCATTTATTACCCAACCCATTTTTACCCATATCAAATATCAGCGGATTGAACGATTACCCATTTTATGTTTAACATTTTTAACCCGCCCACATTTGACCCAACCTGTCTATTTGCCACATCTAATTGTAACATTAGGCATTTCTAGGCTAATCGTCATTTAATCTGTTAAATGGCTACTCATCCAAAAGAGGATAACTAATTTATAGTTTTTATTAGTTTTTTCTTGTATAAGTGCATTCGTTCATTGTTTCTTCTTCTATTTCAATCTCTCACACATTGTTAGGGACGGTAATTGAGCGAATTGGATCAATTTTAGGTCAATCAAAATAGGTCAATACAACAAACGGATCAAGATCTGATCCAAGCTGAATTTGATTGAATCATTATAAATTGAGCCAAAACGGGTTACATAATGAGTAAAGACACAACTTAACTCATGTTTCACTAAGTTTATTATTTTATTAGTTATTTTAAAATATTTTAGTACACAATAACCTTATTGATAAAAGTTATTTATGTATATATATGAAGAATTCATACTACTATGGAACCTCCTACATTTGAACCATCTCGTAAACTGAAATAACTATAGTTATTTTTGGAAAGATTTGGAAAAAAAATATGGAAAATTTCCCAAGTGTAAAATTAAGCTATTGGATTTAGGAAAGTCCAACATATGTACTTGCCAGTCTTACTTAGACTTATCCCTTAAGCAAACAAGAAATTCCTACTAACCGTACAAAAACTAAGTTTCCATTCAATACATCAATCTCATCCAAGAGAATTCAACACACAACATAACTTAAAAATAAACATCAACTCACGAATCTTAAATTGAGTGATATGTCTCGAGTTTCTTCTTCACAAATGATGAAGCATCATGTCTAACATATGTATTTGGCAGACAAGAAATTTCTTCTAGCTAGACAGAAAATAAGTTTCCACTCAATGCATCCATCTTACCCAAGGAAATTTCATACACAACAAAACATTTAAATAATAACCAATCACGAATCCCATATCGGGTGATGATTCTTCGAGTTTCGTCTTCATAGATAGGAAGGAATATGTCCATCATACTTCTCGGTCTGACTTGGAGTAATTTTTCTAAGCATGAAAATACCAAAAGTAAGTTGCATTTCACCCTCTACTAATAGTATATCATAAAACTTAACTTTCCTCGGGTGATTAAAAGTTATATTCGAGAAGCTTGATAGAATCTCATCAATAAACTCCTGGGGCACAAGTTCGAAATAATCCCATTACTAATGATACATAATCATTCTTCTTGTAGCATCAATTTTTGGGGTCATGTATTTCAAAAAGGTTAACTGAAATTGTAGTATTGTTGTGACAGTGTTAAATTTACAGTCAACCATTTGTACTAAAATTTAATACAAATACTATTATTTATATATTACCAAACGACTCCTTTAGTGTTGAAGGAAGTGTCAAGTGTTATCTATTGATTTATAATGTTGTGATAAAACACATGTCATTCATATAGTGTTTTGATGTACAGACTCACTACTATAAATTACTAGTACAATAAGTATATCATCACTAATTGAACTTCTAGGTTCTCTTCAAATTCTATACAAAAAACTTTATATGTGTTTACTTTATTAAACCTTCTGCCAAACAATTTTACTTCAAGAGTTTCAAATTAAATAAATTAATGCATATTTTTACGAATTATACACCTTTTCTTGGATTGTTACAGTTGTGAAATGTTTGATTGTTGTTCGTATAGCGTATAATCTGACCTTACAAATCGTATTCTTTTTTATTTTTTACAAAATATCATGTCTCTAGATGAATAGAGAGTATGTTTACCTTCGCATCATCGACATAGCAACATTGCCATTCATTTAATCGATGACATTTTAAATAGGTTGTCTTTTCGAGATGTTTTAAAAACTAGTACACATTCTAAGGATTTGTAATACACTTGCCGTAGAAATACACAGGTTAAATTTTATCAAAAGGTCACGGAAATACCAGAGGACTTGACATCCCCTACCATTGGATTTCTTCCTATTCTTGATTTTTTCCTCAAGTTTCATAGAGGAATAACATTGAATGTTATCATCAACATTACTAGTCTAAAAAGTATGTCTGAAATAAATACTTCTCGATCTAACTTGGACTAATCCCTTAACAGGAAATAAGATCCTACTAACCAAATAGTAAGTTTCGACTCAATGCTTAAATCTCCCTAAGAGAATTCAACACATAACATAACGTCGAAATAAACAATCAAAGACTCAAATCATACATCATTAAGAACAACCATGATGTTATGTAAAAACCATCTCTGTTCCCAAATAGAGTATTCAAAACATTCATCCAGGTTCGCAATCCTATGTTCCAAGTATATAAAATCTTTTTAATACCTTAAAGAAAAGGCATTACAAGACCTTACTACTCCATCAACTAAACGTTCGTTTCTGTTTGCAGTTCCAAAACATTTTGGCCAAATATAAAGCAGAATTGTGATAACGATACTAAGCAACAAGATATACAACTTCTGCTTTAGATGATGCCCATTGAAAATTTGTTATCTCCTCAAGTATTTGACAGATTTGTTAGCTTTTAATTGACTAGGCTTGATTTACATTTTCACTAGTGCTGGAGACTTTGCCAATAAAACCTTGATTAGCTGTATTTCACCACCTCTAATAGTATATCATAAAACTTAACTGTCCTCATATTATTAAATGTGATGTCCGAGAAGCTTGCAGGAATCTTATCAACAACTCTTTGTGGTACAGGTTGAAAATAATCCCCATCATTAAGGAAACACCCCTCAGAAGAATCAAGAAAAAACCATCAAATTCATTACACGAATATTAAACATGGAAAAGTAGAGAAAATATACATTAGTGACAACCTAAATATCAATTTCTTCCAAATTTGGAGAGCTCCGTATCATGCAAAGAGAAAACAAAAACTAAAAAAAACTATCAGGTCTTAACAAATGCCCGTGTAAATTTTAGCAAATAGAATCTTGTAATTCTTGATCACCAAACTATATGGTGAAATATATAATAAGCTAAATCGGATAAATGAGGGGTTTGCCTACTTTAGGCTCGTTGACCTTTAAAATATCTAATATTGGTCGTGGTGACCAAACGGCTCCATAGAGAAGGTCTTAAGAGATGTCCGCATAATTTTTAGGAAAAATCATATCAAATGCTGGATCATAAATGAAATGGTTGACTATAGCATACGAAAATTGTCTAAATGGGGGTTTGCTAGCTCTAGGGCTCTTTTGACTTTGAAAATGGGCCATTTTGGCTGTCGTGACCAACCGGATCTATATAAGGGCTAAATGGACATCCATGATAATTTTATAAAAAAATCATCACAAAATCAAGATAAAAAAAATGATGGTGGAAAATAGCACTGAAAATTGGCAAAATGGGGGGGGGGGTTTGTTTGCTCTAGACTCGCTTGACCTTGAGAATTGACCCTTTTTGCCGTGTTTACCAATCGAATCCATTTAAAAGATCATAACATACGTCCGTGTAAATTAGAAAAAATCATCTCAAAATTTTGGATTACGAAAAAAGATGGTGGACTATTGCACACCAAATTGGCAAAATGGTGGTTTTGACTGCTCAAGGCTCGTTTGACCTTTTAAATGAGTCGTTTGGCTCTGGTGACCAACCAAATCCATAGAAGGTTTTAGATGACGTCCGTTTCAAATTTTAGCAAATATATTCTTAGTATTCTGTATCACTAAATAATTTTATGGACTATAGCACATGAAAATCGGCAAACTGAGGGGTTTGACTGCATAGGGCCTCCTTTGACCTTGAAAATGGGTCATTTTTGCTGCTTTGGGATCGTTTGACCTTAAAAATGGGCTTTCTAGTAGTGGTGACCAATAGTCTCCAAAAATCTGGTCTTAATGAACGCCTGTGTAAATTTTTGGAAAATATCTCTCGTAATTCTACATCACCAAAATAGATAGTAGAATATAGCATACAAAATTCGGAAATTTATGTGGGGGGGTTTGCCTGCTCTAGGCTCATTGACCTTAAAATGGGTTCTTATTGATCGTGGTGACCACTTGGCTCATAGATAAGGTCTAAACAGACGTTCACGTAAAATATTTGGGAAAGTTTATATCAATATTCTTGATCACAAAAAAAAGGATGAGTACAACACACAAAAATTTGGCAAAATCGTGTTTTTTTGTGTGTGGGGGGGGGGGGGGGGGTTGCTAGCTCAAGGGCTCTTTTGACTTTGAAAATGGGCCATTTTGGTTTTTGTAACTAATCGGTTCTATAGATAGGGACTTAACGGATGTCCACATAAATAATTGGTGAAAATCATCACGAAATCTTGATCACCAAAAAGATGGTGGAATATAGCACATAAAATTAGTAAAATGGGAGTTTGCTTGCTCTGCTCTTGCTTGACCTTGATAATTGGCCGTTTTGGCTGTGTGTTTACCAATCGGGTCCATTGATTGGATCTTAACGGACGTCCACATTATTTTTGACAAAAAATCATCTTGGAATTCCGGATAACCAAAAAAAATTGCCCAAGTGGGGTTTGGCTGCTCTTGGCCTGTTTTACCTTCAAAATGAATTATTTTTGCCATGGTGAACAATCGACTCCATAGTGAATGTATTAACGGTCGTCCGTTAAAAATAGTGGAAAATATCAACTCAGTATTCTAGATCACGAAAAAAGATGGTAGACTGTAGCATTGGAAAATTGGTAAAATGGGGGTTTTGCCTGCTCTTGGGCTCGTTGACTTTGAAAATGGGTCATTTTGGCCGTGGTGACCAACCGACTATAAGGTCTTAATGGAATTTTGTGTAAATTTTTGGCGAAAATCATTTTGGAATTATGGATCACCCAAAAAGATTGTGGAATATAGAACATGTAAATCAGACAAAATAGGGGTTTTGCCCACGTTGGTGCTCGTTTTACCTTTAAAACAGGTCTTTTTGGCCATGGTGACCAACCAAATCCATAGTTAAGGTGATAGTGTAAATCCTATTTAATTATTAGCGAAATTCAGGTCATAATTCCGGATCACCCAAAAGATAGTGCACTATAGCAACAAAAATCGGCAAAAGGGGTTTTCCTACTCATGGGGTTGTTTGACCTTCAAAATAGGAGATTTTGGCCGTGGTACCAATAAATTCATCAATAAGGTATTAACGGAGGTCCTTGTATATGTTTAGAAAAAAATATCTCAGAATCCTGGATCACCAAAAAAGATGGTTCAATTATAGCAAACAAAAATTGGCAAAAAGTGTTGCCTGCTCAGGGGCTCGTTTGACCTTTAAAATGAGTATTTTTTATTGGGTGACCAAACGCTTTTAAAGATAAGGTTTTAACAGACGTCGTTGTAAATTTTGGCAATAATTATCTCAAAATTCTGAATCCCCAAAAAACATATTGGACTATAGAAAACGAAAATTGGCAAAATAGCTGTTTTTACCTACTTTAGGGCTCGTTTTTTCATAAAAATGAGTTGTTATGGTCGTGATGATAGAAAAAATCCATATTTAACGTTTTATGGACTTTCGTGTAAATATTTGGCAAAAAACAACTCCGAATATTTTATCACCAAAAAAGATCATGGACAATAGCACACGAAAATCGACAAAATAGGAAGTTTGCTTGCTTTAGGATCGTTTAAAATTTAAAATGGTTCTTTTGGTCATGGTGACAAACAAGATCCATA